>CAUYON010082105.1:0-45814 GCA_963573935.1 Arctocebus calabarensis
CAAAAAATGGCCGGGCGTTGTGGCGGGCGCCTGTAGTCCCAGCTACTTGGGAGGCAGAGGCAAGAGACTCGCTTGAGCCCAGGAATTGGAGGTTGCTATGAGCTGTGATGCCACAGCACTCTATCCAGGGTGACAGCTTGAGGCTTTGTCTCAAAAAAAAAAAAAGTAAATAAAAATTTTTTACAAAGAAAAGAAATTGTGCTTAGTATAATTTAATTAAAAACACTCCATAGTGTTAGGATTTATTTGCTTCATAATTTTAACCAGGGGCATGCTATGATTATTGGTGGACTCACTGAGACTTTCTGGGTTTTTTGATGAATCTCATCTACCCATAACCTAGACTTGTGATCTGGGGTGGTTTAATCACCATAAAATAGGCTTGAGCTACTGAACGTCAGTGATCAACTCAAATCAGACACATTTAATAAGATGTTACATTATTGGTACTTTATACATTGTGAAAGTATTTTTTTATCTTTTTTAATCTGTAGCTTGTTATTACATAGTCAGTACCTATCCTTGGGCTCTGTCCAGAAATGGCTGGAAATTTATTTTAATGATCCTGTGGCTGGCCAGTAGAATGTGCTGTGGATGTGGAATTAGAATGGCCGGACGTGCAGGAGTTTGCAGAAGCTACAGCGAGACTGTGACTGTACACATTGATCCTCAGCCTGGAAGAAATAAAGTTTCAGTTTGATCAATTTGATCTGAGCCATCTCTGCCATGCTTTATGTACCTTATGTGCTGTTATGTACTATTCCTCAGACACTGCAGCAATAAAATTTCTTCTGCATCGGTCCTAGAACAGCTGAAGATATTGCAGATCCTTCTTGGGGCCCTGCTGGCAGGTGGAGGCCAGCTGCCAAGCCCATCAGTCCTAGCCGCAATAGTCTGGGCATGTGTCACCCGGACCATGCCTGGACTAGAAAGAGCCCACCTTCCACACCATTCCAGGAGAGTCTGAACAATCCCTCCTGGAAGCAATGGAACTAAAACCACAGTGGCTGGCAGCTTCCCCAGCCTCTGTGTCAGTGTAGCAGAAGCTTGAGAAGGCTGGATTCCAGCCACAGTTGCTGCTTAAGTGTGTAGGCCTGGTGGTGCCTTCTTCCCATGCTCTCCCTGGCTGGGACCTCGGGATGCTGCTTCTTCTAGAAGGAAAGCCAGTGCTCCTGCTTGCAAGGGTCACCCTTCAGTGGGGCTTGTCCCACCTGGCAGACTCAGTTCACTTATTTCTTTATTTATTTGTAGGGAAACAACTGGGCAGAAGATGCCAGGTTAGCAGAGTTCTACTTCTTCTTGACTTCCTTACCAGCCCAGTGGGCACTGCCCAGGTTGGCCAAAGGGCTTTCTATGTAAATTGCTTGGGCCACCTCTCACTGTACCTTCCTTACATGTCCACCATCCTGCTCAGTCTCACGCACACTCATTCACCTGTATGTACCACACACACAAATATTCTCACCAAACAAACGGGCAAGTCACCTTGCTGTCCGTGGCACATTGCTCTGCTTAATATCGTCTCTCAACCTCAAAGAATGATATCCAGAAATCAAAACCCAACCTTCTGCCCTAAGACCCAGGGCACAAAGGGTCTGGCTACCTGTGGAGGTGCAGGTAACTAAGATCTTTGTCACAACAAATTACAGGATGTCAGGGAGACTTCTGAACTCTGGGCTACACCACTATGAACAGACAGCACAGATGAGTTCCTGTTTGTGGGGTACCCCACTCCTGCCAAAAGCATACCCACCAATAACCCTTGTTGGACACTCCACTGCTCTTAGCCCCACCCAACTGGAAGCCCTTAGTTTCACCCTCACTTAGATAAATGCACATGGAGCTTCATCTAACTTCTTGCAACCAATTCTATTCAAGGCAGGTGCCCTCTATCCAGATAATGGCAGAAGCACCAGCTAGTTTGAAGTTCAGGTCTTCTAGGACAACCTGTAAGAAACCTACCATGAGGAGTTTGCTTATAGTTGATCACATCCACCTGGGACACATATCTTTGTAAAGGAACACTGGGAACTGCAGCTGAAATAGGACTGCCCAGAGTCAGGGTAGGGGCCACCAGAACAACAGAAGTCCTTTGTAAAGATCTTCCTATGGTGCATATTTATTCAAACCCCTGTGAATACTTTAGCCACTAAACCTCTGCCCCCATATTTTCTCAGTAGGACCTAGACCTTGTCTTGGTGGCCCTAATCAGGGCCATCACAACAAGAGACCATGGATCACTCACTTCTGATCATTTTGAACCCATGGAGCCAACTCAGAGGAGCCATTCATTAATAAAGGTCAATTTCGTAGGAGCAAACAGCACCAGCGTGGGCATGTGGGTCAGCAAAGAAAGCTTTATGGACATGCTTTGACCAGTCAGGAATCTGATGATACTCTGAGGCCTGAGTCATCCATGTGTGTTCTGACAGCTCAGGTATGATGCTCCTGAGCTGGGATGAAATCATGCTTGACTGGTGTCCTGACCCGCAGTTATTTCCCGGGCCTTATCTTTATGACGCCTGTGGGCCAGCACCCACCCACCCCCAATATATTCAAAATGCTTAGGGTTGACTTGGCAAAGTATCTACAGTCAAGTGACAGACTCTTATAATACTTGGAACAATCAAAATTCTATGGTTACCATAGAGATCCCTGCTCTCTTCCGCCCTCATCCAAGCCTGCCCTGACTCAGCTCATCTATATCTGCCTAAGTGAGAAAAGTTGTTCTCTTAAATAATCAAGGACGTCAGATGGGGTACAGAGGCTCACACCTATAATCCTAGCACTCTGGAAGCCCAAGGCAGGAGGATCACATGAAGCCAGGAATTCAAGACCATGCTTGAGCATGAGCAAGACCCTTTCTCTACTAAAAATAGAAAAAAAAGCTGGGCATGATGGTGGGTACCTGTAACCCCAGCTACTCAGGAGGCTGAGTCAGGATGATTACTTGAGCCTAGGAGTTTGAGGTTGCAGTGAGCTATGATAACACCACTGCACTTAGCCAGGTAACATAGCAAAACTATCGTCTCAAAAAAAAAAAAAAAGACATCATAAAGTCAGTATAAAGCAGAGAAGATTATTCTGGTAAAACAGAGAATCATTGCTCCCTAGGCAAACTACACAGAAGGTAAAAAATACCTTCTCCCAGTCTTGTATTCATTTTCTCTTGCTGCTCCAACAAGTAACTATACATTTAAGGCAGTGGATCTCAACCTTCCTAATGCTGCAACCCTTTAATACAGTTCCTCATGTTGTGGTAACTCCCACACGTGAGGAGTGGTGTCTTGGTTCCTAAGACCATTGAAAATATGTGTTTTCCAATGGTTTTAGGCAACCTCTGTGAAAGGGGAAAGGGTCGTTCGACCCCCCACAAAGGGGTCACGACCCATAGGTTGAGAACAGCTGATTTAAGGGATTACAATAACATCCATTTATCTTATAGTTCTGGAGATCAGAAATCCAAAATCAGTTTCACTGGGCTAAAGTTAACATGTCAGCAAAACTAGTTCCTCCTAAACTCTAAAATCTAGAGGCTTTAGGAGACAATCCATTTCCTTGCCTTTTTAGCGTCTTTGTTTTTTTAATTTTTTTTTTTATTTGTTTGAGATTCATTGAGGGTACAAAGAATTCGGTTACACTGATTGCATTTGTTAGATAAAGTACCTCTTATAATAGGAGATGTGCCATACACTGTAACCCCCCATCCCCCTCCTCCCCTTTCCCCCATTGGTCATTCCCCTACTCCCCTACCCCCCTTATATTAGCTCATCTGTCTTTTTTATCTTCTAACGGTCCCTTTCTTTCCTGGTTCATGGCCCCTGCTCCATCTCAAAAGCAGCAGCAAAGCGTCTTCACAGGGAGTCTCTTTCCCTCTCTTCTGTCTTCACATCACCTTTTTCTCATTCCCACTCTCCTGCCTCCCTCTTATAAGCATCTATATGATTAAACTGAATCCATCAGTTGATCCAGGACAATCTCACTTTAAGATTTTCAACTTACTCAATCTTCATAGTGTAAGGTAATATATTCACAGGTCCCAGACATGAGGATGTGGACATCTGAGGATGAAGAAGGGATATTGTTCAGTCTACCACAATCTGTTCATTAAGGACAGACCAGTAACTTTCTCACTTTAACGGAGAGAAAACCAAATTCTAGCTTTGCATCATATAGTCTATGTACTAAAGCTCTTTCTAAAAATCATATAAATAAGTCAAGTCTTAGCCAGATTTGGACTGTGACAAAACTCCCTTTTCTAGAACCTTCTGTGGTTTTCTATATCCACTCAGGTTGTGCCTCCACTTCCCACCTCATTCTAGAACAACTAATCATTTTACCTTAGGACAAAAGTACTCTGTTTGTTCCCTTAGTAAAACACATCCTGAACTTCAACTCCCAGGAAGTTCTCCTGTTTCACTCAGCCACCCTCTGTTCTCTTCCTTCTCAGCTATTACAAAGAAAGAGGGACCCTTCTTCCTTTGTGCTTCTATGGCGCCTCCTTCCTCCTTAAGCACCTCCTGGGCTCTGTGATGCCTTTTCCTTCCTGTATCTCCAACTTCTTTAATAGTTCCTTCCCTTCAGCTTTAAACAGGAAGATATAGGTAGGAAGGTCTCTGACTAGCACCACCCCCCAGCTACTTTCCAGCCTTGGAAGTGCCACCGACCCCCATTACTTCCATTTCCATACCAACCATTCACACCTTACACTAGCTGCCCCCTCTGCCCTCTGGCTGCTCTTCACCCATCCCTCCACAGATATAGCTTTCTCCACTGTCACAAAGGCCTCCTGTTGCTGCATGCTCAGGTTACCCAGCTGCTGCATTGGGCTGATTACTCTTTCTCTTGAAATTTGCCTCTTGGACCCAATGCCCTCCTAGTTTTCCTCCTGCTTTCCGGCTGCCCCTAGATGGTGTCCATCTACATGAATAGTCCTACTACCCAACCAGTGGCCCATGTCAAAAGCCTAGTTTTCATTCTAGATGCTTCATTGTCCCTTACTGGCTACTTCCATCAAATCACCAAGTACTTGTCTTTCAAATATATATTTTTTCCTAACCGATTCACTTCTCCCTTTATCCGATGTACAACCATAGCTCAAGCCTACATTCCCCCTTCCCAGCAAGAATGAGAAAAGCCTCCTACTGGTCTCACTGCCTCCAATCTGACCTTCTTCTCATCCATAGCATGCACGGAGATCAGAGTGGTGTTTCTAGTCCAAAGTACACAGCTGAGAGTATCACCGGATAATTCAAAGTTGCAGTGCTCACCTACCTACCCAACCCACCCCCGCTGCCCTCATGTTGGAACTCAGTCTCCTTAACATGGATGATGAAGCTCTTCAAGATCGGACCTTTTCTTCTCTCTCCAGCCTTATCTGATGCCAGTTCCCCTCTCAAAGTCTAAGCCCTATAGAATGAACTACTCACATGGAAATTCACCATGCTTTGGGTGCTGTTTGCTTGATTTTCCTTGAATATTTACCCACATCTTCAACTGACTACGTCTTATTCATGCCTCAGGCCTCACTCTTCTATAACTGCCTGTTTGTGCTATCTTTCCTAGACTACAAGCCCCCTGAGAGCAGGAACCATGTATTGTTGAAGGTCTCATTCCCACCGTTTGTACTCAGTAATTATTTGCTCTCAGTTAGCATTTGTTGAATAAACAAAAGTTTCAATGAACTGGAGAACAGGTTTGGTGAGTCTGAGGGTTGAGGGTGGGTTGATAGGAGGAGCAGGAGAGCCTGAGCAGAGTAAGTAGTTCTGGTGATAGCAGTGTCAGGGAGGGGCCACACTAGTGGCTGCTGAAGGAGGGTGGAAGTGAAGGTCATTGGTGCAAAGAATACAAGGGAACTGTGATCCAATAGAGCAGATGAGTGGCACTCATATTGCCCAGAAGTCAGCACTGGGTGGGGATAGAAGCTGTGAGTCAGGCTCCAAAAGTCCTTTCATAGATGGTCTGATTAAGGCAGGGAGGTGCCTTGATCTTGTGGCCTATCCTCAAAGGGTGAGAGGAAAGGAAATGAGAGTGATGGGAGACTTTCAGAGGACCACCATTGATGGACGGAGAATGATGAACCTGCCTATGGGCCTGAGATCTGTGGGCGCAGCACGGGGGAATGAAGGGCCTCTGTTTTGAGAGGATTTCAAAATGAAGAGGTGGGGGAATTCTCCAGAAAGTGGTAGTGCCTACAAAGAAATATTTTAATAGAAAGGGCTTTCCAGAGAGCTCAAAAGAAGGGTTTAGAAGGTGTCTCCCAGTGTAAATTCAAGTGGTCAGATGACATGGTTCCTCCCAGTTTGGTTTCAAAATGTGTTACAAACCCCTGCTCCAGAAATTTCTATTGCCTTGCTGTTACAATTGTCAGCTCTAGTAGGTTTATCCCAGTTAAAAGATTAATCTGGAATCCTACTTTGACCCTTAAAGCAAAGACTCTGAGGCCCTGCACGTGGGATAATCCAACCCCATACATTCTTTTATTCTCTGGCAAATTGGGCCTGGACTTGTTTTTGCAGAATGTCTGTACAGTAAAACCTTCTCTTTGGGAATATAGTTGAAAAGAACTCTCATTCAAAAAAAAAAAAAAAACAAAAGAAACAAAAAAACCCAGCTGTGTGGGTGAAGTTCTTAATGAATAAATTTTCAAAATGAGATAAAGCTTGCAGTCCCTTATGGGTCTCACTTACTCTCCACAGTAAGCAGGAAAGAAAAGAGTGACAGTGGCAAACCTGCCCCACCCCAACTGCAGTCCAGGGTTGCACAGGACTGTTAGCTGACTTCTCTCTGAGCCTAGGAGTCCCACAGGCTGAATATGCCTCAGTGAGACTGGCTGGTTTTTCTAATAGCTTTCCAGACCCTGGAGATAAAGTCTGCCTGGTTGGTATCAACTTTACTGTTAACATGCTGATTTTTTTTTTTTTTTTTTTGAGACAGAGTCTCACTGGCCCTTGGTAGAGTGCTGTGCATCACAGCTCACAGCAACCTCAAACTCCTGGGCTTAAGCGATTCTCTTGCCTCAGCCTCCCAAGTAGCTGGGACCACAGGTACCCAGCTATTTTTAGAGACAGGGTCTCCCGCTTGCTCAGGCTGGTCTCAAACCTGTGAGTTCAGGCAATCCATCCACCTTGGCCTCTTAGAGTGCTAGAGTTACAGGTGTGAGCCACCATACCCAGCTAATATGCTGATATTTTTCTTATAGTTCACATATTTTAGTTATATCTTCTGTTTATGGTAGCTATACTCATGAGCAAGATTCATCCAGTCTTCCTTTTTTATGTAGCATTTATTGGGGTTTTGGTATCATGCCAATAGTAAGAATAATGTAGGGCATTGTGGCTTACAGTCCCAGCTACTCAGGAGGCTGAGGCAGGAGGACTGCTTAAGCCCAAGAGTTCAAATCTACAGTGAGCTATGATTGCACTGCACCCTAGCCTGGGCAACATAGCAACACAGTCTCCAAAATACAAAAAAAGAGAGGGAGAGAGAGTATGTCTCTCTCTAGAGGGGGAGGTAGCGCCCTCCCCTACCCCTAGCTTGTCAGAAATACAGAATTATGGTGGACTCTACTCCAGACCACTGGAACCAATATCTGCATTTCAACAAGATCCCTGGGAAATGCACATGCATCAAACAGTTTAAAAAGCTGCCCCAGGCCTTGTCAATCCTGAAAACTATTCTTTCCATAACCTCAGTGTCAATTAACCTGGCTCTCCAACTGGCACTGTTGTTGGAAGACAAGGCCCAATGGTGAAAACCAACACCCAAACACCATATTTAAGAGGAAAAAAGTTTTATTCAGCTGGTGGAGCTACGGCAAATCTAAAAAATCTCAAAATGGCCTAGCTCCCTGATCGGCTCCATGAAATTATCTAGCAAACATAACCCTGGTAGAATCTAACTTCCCACCTTCCTATACCTTCCCTGTCCTTCCTCTGCTCCACCCCTTCCTCATTCTCTCCTGGAGTCAACATTGCATCCTTAACATGACTTCCTTATAAATACCTTCACCTTCCTTTTCTCCATCTCTGTTTCCATGGAATTATCTAGCAAAAATAACCATGGAAAATAGAGCTTCCCAGCAAAATGGAGCTGCTGAAAACCACAGAATACCCCTGTGAGTGGCCCTTTCTGCCTTCTACTTTCCCCTCAAACTTCCAACACCTCCTCAGCTGTTCTCTAAGCAAAAGAATGACAACTCTTCCTGTTGTCCTGAGAAAACAGGAGCCTTCAGAAGGGACCACCCGTAAGTTTCTGGTACCTCATCTCCCTGGCTTCCCGCCTCTCTGCCCATATTCTACCTTCGCTCTTGGTACCACGTGAATAGATCTTCTTGTCTCTATCCAAGGCCAGACCCTGCACTATACTCTACATCCTTCCCATCTTGTTTACTCAAGGACAGCTCTCCAGAAAACACTCCTCCCCAATCATTTTTTTCCTCCTGAATCATTCCTGTAAGCATTTAAGCAGCTGCTGTAAGTACTCCCATCCTACAAACAAAATGAAATGAAACAAAAAATGTGCTTGGACCCCCACATTCTCCCCCAGTTACCATACCATTTCTCTGTTACTAGGTTAGAAACGAAACGCCAATGAAAATGTTGTCTGCCAATGAAATGGTCTCTCTTTCCAGAGATTTTTCTAGGTCTCATTCTTTCTAGACACCACTCCTATCAGGCTTTCCCACCTAACTCTGCACCGAAACAGCTCTTATAAAGCCCAATGGCCAATCACCAATCCTATCCTTACTTAAACTATTAGCCACATTTGGCAACAAGAACCCATCCTTCCCCCTCAGAAGTGTCCCTTGTCTTCCAGCTGATGTTTCTCTTGTGTCCCTTCCTGCTACATTGGCTCCTCACCTTAGAATCCTTTGCTGGTTCCTTGTTTCTTGAACTTTTTTTTTTTTTGTAAAGACAGAGTCTCACTTTATCGCCCTCGGTAGGGTGCCGTGGCATCACACAGTTCACAGCAACCTCCAACTCGTGGGCTTAGATGATTCTCTTGCCTCAGCCTCCCGAGTAGCTGGGACCACAGGCACCTGCCACAGAGCCCAGCTATTTTTGTTTGTTTGGTTGGTTGGTTGGTTGCAGCTGTCATCGTTGTTTTGGCAGGCTAGGGCTGGATTCGAACCCTCCAACTCAGGTGTACGTGGCTGGTGCCTTAACCCGTTGAGCCACAGGCGCCCAGCCAGCTATTTTTGTTTTTGCAGTTCAGCCGGGGCCACAGGCGCCTGCCACAGTGTCCAGCTATTTTTGTTTTTGCAGTTCAGCTGGGGCTGGGTTTGAACCCGCCACCTTCCATATATGGGGCCAGTGCCCTACTTGATGAGCCACAGGTGCCGCTCTTACATTTTTTTGTTGTTGTTGTTTGAGACACAGTCTCACTTTGTTGCTCTAGGTAGAGTGCTGTGACATCATAGCTGACAGCAACCTCCAATTCTTGGGCTCAAGTGATCCTCTTACCTCAGTTTTTCATTTTTAGTAGAAACGGGGTCTGACTCTAGTTCAAGCGGGTCTCAAACTCATGAGCTCAAGCAATCCACCCACTCATCCTCCCAGAGGGCTAGGATTACAGGTGTGAGCCACCTCGTCCAGCCCCACACTTCTTTTTTTTTTTTTTAGACAGAGTCTCATTATGTTTCCCTCGGTAGAGTGTCGAGGCAGCACAGCTCATAGCAACCTCCAAGTCTTGGGCTCAAGCGATTCTCTTGCCTCAGCCTTCTAAGTAGCTGTGACTACAGGCGCCCGCCACAACGCCCGGCTATTTGTTGTTAGGCAGGCCCTGGCTGGGTTCAAACCCATCAGCTCCCAGGTATGTGGCTGGCACCCTCACTGCTGAGCAACAGGCACTGAGCCCCCAACTTCTCTTGACTGAATTATTTCAACAGCTGTCTGACTGATCTTGCTGCTGAAGCTCTAGCCCTGCAGTCTGGTCTTTACACCACAGCTGCTGGGATCCTTTTCAAATGTCAGCCTGCATCCCTTCTCTGCTCAAAACTTGCAAATTGCTCCTCATCTCATTTACAGAGAAAACTGTCAAGTCTGCAGGGCCCCGGCTCTCTCCTCCTCTCCCACTCTTTGTGCTCTGATCCAGCACACTGCTGCTTCAGGGGCTTGGTACTGCGGTGCCCTCTGCCTTTCCCTACACAAAGCTCACAGCCCTCACTTTCTCCAGGGGGCTGCTCCTTGCAGGACACTGTAAATAACACCTGGCCCGCTCTCCTCTCCTTGTAAAAACTACCCAGTGTAGTTTTTCTCTATGACACTTACAGTCGTTCAGTATTATTTGGTTGGTTTATTTGTTTACTGTTTGTCTCAGGAACAGGGACTGTTCAGTTCACTGCCCTAGCGCCTAGAATAGGGCCTGGGTGCTCAAATATACTTACTTGTTCAATTATACAAAAAAATAAAAAGAAAGAAAAATACACAAATACAGCATTTTTATGGCCAGACTCTGCAGTCACAGCTTTATAAAGCTTTATTGATTTCACCGTCACCAGCCTGTGGCAGGTACTACCGTATTATCGAACTTTATTTTTTCACTTTGTGAGGACAACCAGGCACAGAGATGTGACATGCCTCCTGGATACTGAATGGTGGCGCTGGGATTTAAATCCAAGCTGTAGACTCTTATTAATCTGGAACATTCGTCACCCGCTATGCTCTCTCAGGAGATGCTAAAATGAAGGGATGGTCTGCTCCTCCCAAGTATGAAAGAAGCAGTGTGCACCAAGTCGTCTCGTGGCCTTTCGCAGAAATAAAGCTTTTTAACATTTGTGGAAGTAGTCGTTGAAAATGGGGATGAAGATTCCTTCCGGAAAGTGCTCTGGCTCCAGAGAAGGGACTCCGACATATGACACCCAACATATCAGTGGGTGATAAAAGAATAGGAACTCCGGAGGGAATCTGTTTTTCTCAGCCACCCCTCCTCGCCGGCCTGGTGCGGACTCCGAGCGCCTTCAGTCCTCCCGGAAGCCAGGGGGCGCCGGAGGACGAAGAGGGCGTTGAGCCACCGCCCGACGTCGCGCCTTCGGCGGCTGCGCAGTGCGCATGTCAAAGCCGGACTCGGGCCGGGAGCGGGGCGCGGGGCGCGGGCGCAGGGCGCGGGGAGCGGTGAGGCCTGGGAGACAGAGCCTTCTGGAGCCGGGGCGAGGGCGAGGGTGAAGGCGAAAGCGGCGCCGGGCCCCGCAGCAGCAGCCACAGCCTGAGCAAGCACAGCAGCTCGGCGGCCGCCGAGGGAGCCTCTGGGCCGCCGTCCGCCTGCGCAACCGCCGCCGCTGCGAGAGCCCGTCGCCAGGAGCAGGAGCGGACGGAAGACAACGGAGGGGCCAAGCGCCCGAGCCGCGCCGGGGGCACCGAACGAGCAGCCCGAGGCGGCAGCGGCCGAGGACGGGGACGGCGACGACGCGGAGAGGGAGCCGGCCGGCCCAGTCCTGTGAGTGACCCCGGACCGGCCCTGCTCACTTCACGGACGCCCGCTTGGCTTCCGCCTGTTCTCCTGGGCCAGTCACCAGCCCCGGGGCTGCCTCCATTTTCTCGGGTGGCGGCGGCGGCGGCGGCTCCAGCCAGCTCAGCCGCGGAGTCGGTGGGAGCAGGCGGGCCGGGCCTGCCTCCTCCACCAGCCTCGGGCCCCTCACTGAGCTTCCCTCCTTGCCTTCGCTGGCGCCGGGCGCTCCGAGGCCTGCAGACCGGGGCTCTCCTGCCACCCCTTCCCTGGTTCGCTGGCGGGGCTGGCGGCGTAGGGCTTCTGCGGCCAGAGTCGGGAGGGCAGGGAGGAACGAGCCGGGCCAACTGTCAATCCTATTGCACTCGAGGCCCGAGGCAGCTCGCTCCCAGCCCTTGGTAAACTTCCTGTTACCAAGGGGCAGGTAGCATCTTTACGATCATCATTTCGGGGAAAATGCCTAACTGACTTCTGGTTAGGAATTATGCGGTCGGAAACGTTCCTGAGTTCGGTTGAACTAGCCTGAACGCCGACTGCTTGCAGACGCCGTAGTGGGTCCGCGCCGGAGGGATTCACGGGTGAACTGGGCCCCGCGGTCTCCTCCCCCGAGGAGCTTACGCTATGGTGTGGGAGATAAGACGGGTACACAAATAACCATGATACCAGGAAGGAGGAGATAAGTCCTGTGAAAGAACGATTGAGTGCTGAAAAGGCACCCGGGAAGACCGGACCAATCGATCTTTTCTACCTAGCAGAAACCTGGAAGGCTTCCTGGGCGAGGCGGTGCCGAGCAGTGTCTAGAAGGCCTCACGGGTTTCGGGATAGGAGGGTTGCAGAACAGACAGTGTGTGGAGAGGACAGCAAGAGGGCGAAGGTAAAAAAGCATAGTCTAGAAATTGTGGATAAATCAGTTTGTTGTCTAGGGCCATGATGGAGGGTTAAAGAGGTATTTGGGGGCCAGATCCTTGAAGGCCAGTGTAAGAGCTGTTTGAGTGGCATTGTAAGGGAAACCTAGAGCTCATTTCTCAGTGACTCATGAGCCCGGAAATGTAGGCTTGGCGATATTAAAATCACTCTTGTGAAAGAAAGAGGAGGCCCAGTCAGAAGTAGACATTCTGTACCTTGAATGCAATGCATCTGAGATCGTTTTTGACAACTTCCCAGATATTTAGGTAAATCCATATCCAGGCAAAGCAAAGTACCTTTTGCAAAAAGCTTCATTGTGTATTAGACTCTTAAGAGGTAAAATTATACGTGAAATAAGCTTAAGCTTATCAGTACACTTAAGGCATTTATTTATATTGGTGCAGTCACTAAAATGCATCAAAACTTGCACTGTTTATTAAGTGGAATTACTGAGCTAAACCTAAATTACTTATTTGAGATGCCATTTGTATGAAACAACATAAATTGATGACTAAAAACTCAAATTGTTACTAATATCCTGATATAGAAAGTTGGATATAGACCTTTGTATAAAAAGATACAATTTTCTCTATTAGTTTTTAGTTATGAAAATCTTTATAGAAGAGCCAGAAGTGAGTTTTTAGCTTTACTTGCTAGTTTTTTTTTTCAAATCATTGGCGAATAAATTACTAGCCATATTTGAAGTTTAGAACATATGATCTGTGAAAGCAGCTTAGAAGCTATGTTGGTTTTATAGGCACTTTTTTATTGTTTGTGTATATGACAAGTGAATGCCAACTTCTTTCAGTTTTAAAATTTTCTGCTTATTGAAATAATACATGATCTTTGTAAAAACCTTGTAAAATGCATGAAATACTGGAAAAATTTTAAAACCTTATGTTCTGTAATCTTATCACTTAGATTTAGTTACTGTTAATACTTTTGCATGTTTACTTCCCAGTCTTTTCCTGTGTATTTTTCTTTTTGTAATGAAATACACTGTGTGTTTATATACACACACATCTTTTATTAAGCTTCTTTTGACATTAAGTATTGTCATATAAAAATATTTTACCCAAGCAAGGGAAGTCTTCTCAAATGTATTGTTTTTTTTCCTGACAAATTTGCATTATTTACCTCAGATGAAATGCAGTAGTCATTCTTCATAACTACTATGTAGACAGAACTTTTCTAAAGCCTTCTTGTTTGAAGTGTATTTGATTTCTCTATAGAACTTGGATCCTGTTCTTTGTTGAATAAAGATTTTTAAAAATATTGACAAGATGCATATTGTCATGAAGTGTGGAAGAGAGTACACAGTTCTCTGATGTATGAGTACATGGACTTAAAGGGACACTGAAAAGATTACTTTTTTTTTTTTTTTTTTGAGAAAGAGAGTGTGGTGGCATCACAGCTCATAGCAACCTCCAACTCCTGGACTCAAGCGATTCTCCAGCCTCTGCCTCCCAAGTAACTGGGACTATAGGCGCCTGCCACAACGCCAGGCTATTTTTTTGATTGCAGCCATCATTGTTTGGCGGGCCTGGGCAATTGGATTTGGACCCGCCAACTCAAGTGTATGTGGCTGGCACCTTAGCCACTTAAGCCACAGGTGCCAAGCCTAAAAAGATTACTTTCATACCTGGTTACTATGTCTCATACACTGATACAGCACCTCTTCCCAGCCCCCACTTATCTCCTAAAATCTAGGCTCTATATATACTAGGGCTGTCCTTATAGGTTGCATATTGATCATGACATCACAAAGATTCAGGCTGGATGTAAGCACATGTAGAATTTGTCATGAAATGATTTGCTACTATAACATAGGGGGAGCTGTTTTTAATTTCAAGGCAGCTCACTTTAGTTCATTAACATTTTAGACTGCAGATTCTTATATTCACTTTTTTTCCTTGCACTTTACATTCTAAGATGTACTAATAAGGTCTTTGTTTCATGGCATATGAAGTGAGATGCTGAGTTAGCCTACGTTAAGTTTTTATAAGTTAATTCAAAAAAATAGCTAAGAAAGTCCAGTTTAAATAATGGGGTTTGGGTTTGGTTTTATAATTGGGTTTTATTTGAATATTTGTACATTGCAAATGTGTATACCACATAGCATCTTTAGTACTTTGGAATATTTATCAAAGGTTTTTCTTTTGATCAACCTTTGTGGGATTATAGATTTATGTAGCTACTAACATTCTTTTCTAAGAGTCCCCTTTTTCCCCCAAGGAAGGAGATTGCTTCCTTCACACAGTTTGCCATCTGCCATAAAAATGTAGACACAAATCCAACCTCTCCCTTACCCCTAAAAAGATAGAATCTAGTAGTTAGATAAAATTTCATTTCAGGTAGTGTCTTTCGAGCCCTATTTTAAAAATCCATTTTCTTTTTTCCATAGGTGGGTTAGGAGTTTGATTTTGTGGATGTCCTTAAGTGTTACGGAAATGGAAACATGATAGGTGGATTAGTATAGATAATGGCAAACTGTGGTTGGTAAAACTCTGGTTTTTACCAACACTTTGATTGTTTACCAAACAAAACTTTGAGTGATAAAGATGACCAGATTTCAACAAATCTCTGAATTAGATTGCGACTTGTTTAATTATTTAGGTATAAAGATTTTACATGTATATGAATGCAGATTAAGCCAATAGCCTAAAATTGCACAAGGATTTAGTCATCAATCCATTTTTTGGCTTTTATTGGAGTGGTATTGGATCCTAGTTTAATCAAGGAAGGAATTGAGCTTTGTGAGCGTTCTTAATGACTGTTAATTAGACCTGCACACTACTTTTGTCAATCAAGAATATGATTAGAGCAAAATGAGGCAAATATTTCCATCATTTGTAGAGTAGATCAGCATGGAATAAAATATAAATGCTCTCTGTTGCAGTTTCCCAGGCCTTCCAAGGATTATGAATAGAGTTATTGCTGAACTAGGTAACAGAACATAGATTGGTGCTGAGGAAATAAGGTTAACAGCTTGTTGCCGTCAGCTTTTGTTTGGATGTGTATGTGGGTATATACATGTATGTGTGTGTAGCCCTCTTTTGTGCCATTTCTATCTCACTGAGCTTGCTAGTCCCACTGTGAAATAGAAAGGGCAGAATGGTGGTTGATAGTAACTGTGATGTTAAGCCAGCTCAAGAAGGGAGAATGGCATGCAGAGAATTGCAAGAGGTCAGTCAGGTGTGAAATGGCCCCTAAAGGAGGGAAGTAAAGTCTGCCCTGGTCATTTTTATTGACTGCACCCAGCACCTACCTATTTGTATGATTCTTAATAAATTGTGTACCTGTTTGCAGGATCCTTAATAGATTGTGTCTAACTTGAAACCTTGGTACTCAGACTCAGAATGTAGTATTTTAAGTTGTAGGTTTGTGTGTGTTTGTATATGTATATGCGTTTTCACATGCATTGTTACAAAGACCCTGAAAATTCAGTTAACCTATATTTAGTGGCAAATGATTTTACATGTATATGGTAAAATCTTGACTTGGGGTCATTATCAAGCAGATAAATGGTTGAAGAGCAAGGAAGTAAGATAATGTTAAGCTGTCACAACATTTGGATTATTTTTGTTTGTCAGAGAAACAAAGCATCCTTTTTTAGCTTGCTCTTAATTAAGTTGCTACTTTATGACCTTGTGTAATCTATAGCTTGCTCTTTTACAGGGTACTGTTAACATGTTAGTCACTGTTCTCTCTATAACTGATTATATATTAGCTGTATTTAGGCACAAGGAAGAAATAGCATGAATAGATTTTTATTTATATGTCTATAATTAAGGCCTACTCTTGGATTTATAGAATTTGGAGAGGCAGTTTTATTTAGTAGTTAAAGCATAAGTATAGTCAGACCACCTGGATTTGAAGCCCCACCCCTCCCACCCCTTTTATGTAGGCTCTATAACTAAGCAGATGCCTTATCTTGCATTTAGCTTGGATTCCTTGGATGGTAATAGACCATACTGAAAAGGTCATGGGAAGATTTAAATGTGTTTCTGCATCTAACATGCTTAGAACAGGGTCTGGCACTTATCAAATGCCCTGACATAATACATTTTGTGATGTTGGTGATAGACTGTTCCAGGTGGAAGAAACTTTAGACCTTCAGAAACAATTTAGGTGGAATGGTTCTTTCTGCAGGTGGGAACACTGAGGCCCACTGTAACTACAGCAATGTTTGGTTAACTTTGAGCTGTAACAAGTGGAGCTTTCTCTGAAGTGAAGTCACTTGCCTAGGATTGCATGGCTTTATTAGCCACAGGACTATATCTAAAGCCTGGAGATTCTTTGTCAAATTTGCTTGAATGAAATTAAGTTTTATACTTTATGCAGTATCTTCTTTGAACGTTTTTACTAACACAAGTACTATATCAAAATATATTAAATGTAGCTGGGCATTGTGGCAGGTGCCTGTAGTATCAGCTACTCGGAAGGCTGAGGCAAGAGAATCAATTGAGCATAAGAGTTTGAGGTTGCTGTGAGCTGTGAGGCGACAGGGGATGACAAAGTGAAACTCTGCTTCAAAAAACTAAATACACATATATTAAATACTTTTGACACAACCTTTTAAAGATTTTATATAATATTCATATATATGTGATGTAGTGGCAGGCTTGGGGGATTAGATGACCTTAAAAGTTGAAATATCAAGGAAAATAAACAAAAATAAACAAGCTTGTGGGAACAGATTATCATTTGGGTCCATGAAATGTTGGAGAAGCTTCTGAGGAAGATAATATTGTCCTCAGTATCATCATAGATGGGAAATCAAAGTAAAGTGAAGGGTTTGCAGGTGCAGTGGCTTGTGACTGCAATCCTAGCTCTCTGGGAGCCCTAAGCGGGTGGATTGCCTGAGCTCACAGGTTCAAGACCAGCCTGAGCAAGTGCAAGACCCCATCTCTAAAAAATAACCTGGCGTTGTGGCAGGTGCTTGTAGTCCCACCTATGCAGGAGGCTGAGGCAAGAGAATTGCTTGAATCCAAGAGGGTGAGGTTGCTGTGAACTCTGATGCCATGACACTCTACTGAGGATGACAAAATAAAAGAAAGAAAGTGAAGGGCTTGTCCAGGATTCACCTCACTTCAAAATGTGTGCTTCCTGGAATAAAGTATGGCTCCATCATGCAGTAGTTTTATTTTCCTCTGGAAGGTCTCAGTTTCTTGCTGAACATTTCTGATTTAGTCTTTTAGAATGAATGAGGATTTTAATAGCTTTCCACATATTATAATCCATAATGAGATAGTTTATTCTTAAATGCATTCGTTGTATATAGTGTTTTAATTTGATTAGTGGTTTATATTTAGGCCAGTAGGTAGTATTGAATTTAATTTTCATGTTAGTTATGAAGATGGGGGGCCTGCATTACACAGGGAGACACAGAAAGCCTGGGAATTAGAAGATCTGGGCTGGGTCCTGACTCAGTGACTAATCATATTGTCACTCTGGAAGAGGAATGCCATGTCTCCGGGCTTTAGCCATCCCATTACTGTATCAGATTGAAAACCTCTCAAGTTTTTTGATCCTGTGTGTAGGCTTCTGACTTGCCTATTTCCGCCTGCACAGGGCACCTCCTCTTTTGCTTGTGGTCTGGCAGTCTGTTTCTTTTTTTCTTTCTTTTCTTTTTTTTTTTTTAATTTAAGAGACAGAGTCGCACTCTGTCGCCCTCCGTAGGCACTGTGGTGTCACAGCTCACAGTGCTTGTGGTCTGACAGTCTGTTTCTTTTTTTCTTTCTTTTCTTTTTTTTTTTTTAATTTAAGAGACAGAGTCGCACTCTATCGCCCTCCATAGGCACTGTGGTGTCACAGCTCACAGTGACCTCCAGTTCTCAGGCCTAGGCTGTTCTGCCTGAGCCTCCTAAGTAGCTGGGACTACAGGTGCCTGCCACAGTGCCCAACTATTTTTTGTTGCAGTTCGGCCAGGCCGGGTTTGTACCCACCACCCTTGGTATATGGAACTGGCACCCTAGTCACTGAGCCACAGGCACCGCCCTGGCAGTCTGTTTCTTTATGAGAACTTACGGCATGTGATTGTACTTTAACACTTTTTTTCTTCCATTTAGTCAGATGCCAGGTGTTATTCCACAGTCCTAAAATTTTGTGCTTACGGTAATGTGAATAATATCAAAAAGTGTATTTTCTAATTTTCTACCTTTGTGCTTATGAATAAGTAGTTAAGAACTAAATGTTATATTATTGTGAAGTACAGGCTTAATAAGTCAGGTTATTAATTAACAAATCCTCAAGCTTCACCATCAGCTTCATTGTCCCAAGTGTGTTGTGAAGTTCTATGAACTATGTGTTTGGGGAAAAGGAAAAATATTAACCAAAGAAGTGGAAAAAACAAGACCAAAAATGTATAATCAAATTTGGGGGTATAAAGAACATGTTTTGTCTGGGCATGGTGTCTCACACCTGTAATTCTAGCGCTCTGGGAGACCCAGGTGGGTGGATCACTTGAGCTCAGAAGTTTGAAACCAGCCTGAGCAAGAGCAAGACCTCGTCCTTACTAAAAATAGAAAAAACTAGCTGAGTATTGTGGTCACTTGTAGTGTGAGCTACTCAGGAGGCTGAGGCAAGAAAATTATTTGAACCCAGGAGTTTGAGGTTGCTGTGAGCTGTGATGAAGAACTTTTAAAGTTGATGCACTGCTTTAAAAGGCTAAAACAAAGGGTAAAGTAAATCTCCATGAAACCCAGAGAAGAGATTTTTAAAACTCCTCTTTGGATCCTGTCTGGAGTCACAGCTGAAAAAAAAGAAAGAAAAAAGAAAACCTAGTGATTAATTGGTTATGGGAGGTGGAATAGAAGGAAGCAGCAAGGAAGATATTCAGGTTTCTGATTAAGGTGGATGGCTGTGAAAGTCATTGAGATGGAGAATAGAGGAGGAAGAGCAGGTAAGAGTGTAGGGAAGAATATGAAGTCAGTATTGAGATATGATGAGTTTAAGATGCCAAGGAAAAAGATGTAGGAGGGGAAAGGGCAAGAATAAAACCTTGGGCCAAGTTAAGGAAGAAGGAAGAGGAAGGAAACAGCAATCAAAGGTAAGAGACTCAACACAGTACAGATAGAAGTACTAATAGAAGCCCAGGGAAGAGAGAGCAAATGTTATGTTCTCTTTGAACCCTCTCCCTACTTATCCTCCCTCCCAGATACTGTATCACTAAGTTCTTGTTACAGCATAACTATTTGTCAGTCTCTAGACTTGGAACTCCTGGAAATCAGAGACCTAGACTAAGTGTATCTTAGTATCCTGATTGTATCATTGTATCCTTTGGTGCCCAACCCAGTAACTAGATCATAGTAGGTACTTGGAAGAGTCTTTGGGAGGAACAGATAGAGTGGTGATCAGAAAGATGAGAGCAGTATGTTGTAGCAGAAAAAGCTTGGACTTTGGAGTCAGACCTGGGGTGACCAATCCAATTTCTACCACTTAATAGTTGGGGCATCATTTAACCCCTTCTAGCTTCAACTTCCTCGTCAGCTACTCTTACATTAGCTTCCTACAAAGCACTTTCATGTGTATTTTTCTATTTCATCCTCTTAACCCCATAAAATAGGCATTTTAATCCCCATTTTGCAGATAAGGGCAAAGAATTTATTTGTCCAGAGTTACATAGCTATTAAGTGGCCAGGCTAGGCTTCAAACTCAAGTCTTCAAGTTCCCAGTTCTAGCGCCTTTTCTATTATAGCATAGAAAAATGAAGAGTAATATTTGAAAGAGTAGAAAATAAGTTGGTAGAAAGTGCTTCTATGACAGGACAAAGGCATGTGTAGAGTGAATAGCATGTGTACGGCTGTTAAATTCAGAGAAAATTATTGACAGTAAGGGCTAGAAGAATGTGGGTGGGGACTGTATTAATAGTAAAGTAGAATGGTAAAGACATTGCCTTGGAAATGCGTTGGGGTAGAGACAGAATTATCTCTGTCCTCCTTAAGGGACAAGAGTAAAGGAGGAAGTGTGAAGCTATAGCGATTTTAAGGTAAAGAGATAATTGGAGTCTACATTCGTTCTACATTCGTAGCCATCTGGTGAGCATCATGGTGGTACGGAACCTCCACAAAAGGTAAATATAAGGATGACTAAGTAAGAGTGACCACTCAGCCATAGTTTAATAACAGGGATTTGTCATTGATCCATTTGGCACAAATTTGTAATTTCCTTAACTCTCTTTAGCAGCTTGGGAACAGAAAAAGAGAATGGTGAAAGTTGCCCAGGGTCATAGGGGTAGGGGAATCTAAGGTAATAGGGAGTGTTTTCATGTAATGGCCAACCATGGGGAATCTAGAACAGTGACAAAGGTTTAGGATAGTGTTTTTCAGTCTGTTTCTCAGAACTCTAAGGTTCCACTGCGTTGTCTGGGTAGAGGGGATGTTGGAAACCCTCCTTCGATTTAACCAAGGCAGACTTTGTCTGTGGGAGTTACATAAAAGCTTTCATTAGAAGAAAGGGCTCTTTTGATAAGTCAAAAAGTTTCTAAAAACATTGGTATAAAAGAACAGGTGTTGAAAAGCTAGAGATCTAAAAAATGACAAAGCAAAATTATAGAAGCAAAGAAATAGACAATAAAGGAGCAAAGAGTGCGGTTAGGTCATATGCATGCAGAGGATGGGAGAAGAAGCAAAAAAGTCTTATGAGGCCACTAGATGAACCCCCAATTTACTCTGGATTACGGCCCTCATGTATTTTTTTCCCTGTGACTAAGATGCATCCAGGAAAGGGGTGGTAAGAGTGATACTGGGGTTTAACCATTCTCAAGTAATACCTTAATGGCAATCATAAACTACAGTTAACCTTTGTAGTGTTTTACTCAGGAGGCTACCTATGGTGGTGGTGTAACATTTTACCACTTGTTAGGTAAAATAAGCAGAAGAGCCTAAACATTTTCATAATAAAGAATGTTTTCAGAGGAGTGATTCTTGACTTTTCATGGGTCATGAGTCTCTTTTCCCTTTGATAACAAAATCTCTCCTCAGCCCCCCACCCCAAAAAGAAAAAGAAGAAAAACATACATATAGAGTTCTATATAAAATTTGGGGAAGTTCATGGACCACCCTCTCCCACACTGAACTCTGGACTTTAGGTTAAGACCCCTTGATTTGGGCGAACACAGGATTATCTGATTTTGAAGAGTCTAGAGAAAGTATCTCCAGGAGGAGATATGTCAAGATAGTTCTTTTAGAAATCTTAGCATTTTTCCTTGGCTCCTCTTTCCCTTAAACTCTTATAGCCAATATCAGTAAATCCTATGTATTTTAAATACAGTCATTTCTCCCTACCTCTCCCTATTTCAGGTCACCATCTCTTACCTGAATTGTGGCAATATCCTCTTAGTTTCTTTTTCTGCTTCCACCCTTGCCACCCAGCCCCCACAGCCCACATTCCACACAGAGTGGCCCCCCTCAAAAATAACTTTTCGTGTAACTCCATCCTATTCATGTCATATATTCTATTCAAAAGCCTCCAGTGGCTTTCCCATCTTTCAAAATACAGTGGTATTTGATATTTTGGGTATCAAGTCCTACAACATTTTGCATATTACAGCCCTGGCTATCTGACCTCATTTCCTGTAACTGCTTCATTCCATTTCAGCCATACTGGCTCCTTTGTTATTTTTGAAACGTAAGGCCAGGCATTCTCCCACCCTAGAGCCTTTGTGTTGCTCTTCGCCCTTAAAACATACTTCCAGATATCAGCATGGCTTTTTATTTTCTCAGTCTTTGTTCAAATCTCACTTCTTCAGGCAGGTCTCTTCTGACCATTTTGTATATAATAAATAGCACCCCTATTTTTTTTTTATTTTTGCAGTTTTTGGTCAGGGCTGGGTTTGAACCCGCCACCTCCAGCATATGGGGCCAGTGCCCTACTCCTTAGAGCCACAGGCACCGCCCAGAAACAATTAATTTTTTTTTCCTGCAGTTTTTGGCCGGGGCTGGGTTGAAACCCACCACCTCCAGTATAGGGGCCCATGCTCTACTCCTTTGAGCCACAGATGCCGCCCTAGCACCTCTATTCTTACACTTTCATTCTACCTACTTGACTTTTGCTATTTCATAGCACTTATCACCACCTGATAGATCATCTATTTGCTTTTGTCTTCTCCCACTAGAATGAAAGCTTCGTGAAAACAAGGACTTTCTTTTATGTACTGCTATGTCTTCAGCACTGAGAATAGTACCTGTCAACACAATGGGTACTCTGTAGATATTTGTCAGATGAGTGATAAATGATATACTAGAATGTATCCTGAAAAAGGGTGGTTATGTATCTTTAGATTATATAAGAATGAATCAGAAGAGCTGGGAATGTTTTGCCCAGAAGAAAAGATGACATTTTTAGGCTGCTTCACAAGGAATTTCTGCATCAGTGGCAGGTAAATGACCCCTAAGTTTCTATGATTCTTTAAAGTTGTAACTCCAAAGTGCAAGTATCGTGGGATGCACTGTGTGATACTAAGCACCCACTCTAAAAAGGATTCATATACTCAAATAACCAAGGCATTGTAATCCCTAAAGATGGTATCAGGACTTGCCAAGATTGATTTACTTCTTTTTGTTGTTGTTGCAGTTTGTTTTAGCTGGCCCAGGCCAGGTTCCAACCCACCACCCTCAGTGTATGTGGCTGGTGCCCTAACCACTATACTATGGGCGCTGAGCCAAGATTGGTTTGTTTCTATATTTTAATGGCTTCAGAATGTTATTTCCCAGCCCCTGCTAAGCCCTTCCTTGCCTTGTAGTCTGAGGGAACTGCCAGCTGGCAAGCTCTGGATTATAGGATCTATATTCTTCCCAAGGTAGAAATCGACATACTACCTGGTCATTTGCAAAAATAAAAACTTATTATGGCCTTCTTTAGAAGGAATTCCTCTTGATTTGTAAGTTCACAGGTAATGCTTTTCTGTGGAACAGATACAGGCAGAAGAAGGAGGTGGAGCATAGGTTATCTACACTGAAATCTGCTGTGGAAAGTGGTCAAGCAGATGATGAGTGTGTTCGTGAATATTACCTACTTCACCTTCGGAGGTGGATTGGTATCAGCATAGAAGAGATTGAGAGCATTGACCAGGAGATAAAGATCCTTAGAGAAAAAGATTCTTCAAAAGAGGTAAGCCTGGTCTCTTCCCATATACTCAAAAAGCTACTGTCAGAGATTTGGATATTCTACAGGAGAGTAATCCAATTAAAATCTTTTTAAGTCCCCATAAAAATCATAGTTCTTATTAAAATGAACAAATCATTGTTCTTAAGATGGAGAAAGGCTAAAGGTTCACTAGGGTAGCTTTCTCTTTAGCTAATAGTATGCTCCCCACTGCTTTGTAATCTGTAATACACTTGTAGTCATTTATAATTTGGGGACATACCATGGGGAACCAAACTTCTGTAAATAATTGGTTTGGGCTGTGGAAAGTCATGGCTGCTAAAAGAAGTCATAGGGAGGTAAGCCTTTAAAATCTATGCTTGACTGTAATAAATTAAGGGGAAGAGGAATAGGATGGGAATGGAGAAGAAAGAATAGAGGAGAGAGAAGAGAGTAGAAAGAAGGTGAAATTAAAAACCAGTGAATATGCTTAGGTCGAAAGAGGAATTAGAATTTAACCTTACCACACTGTTGCACTCTTACACCTTTAGGTCACCTGAGTAGGAGACACAGCAAGGACATCTCCATGCACAGAATGTCCAGTATACTGGTAAAGAAAACTTGATATAACACAGAAAGCTGTGTGTCTGTCTTTAAAGATTATAGCCCTGTTCTGGAGCTGCTGCTTCAAAAGTATAGGCTCTGCTGCCACTTGCTCTTTGGTTCAGGATACAACATGAATTGAATTGAACAACTAGTCACAGGGATTTATTTAAGTCCTCAGAGCAACCTTTTCCTAATTTGATTTGTACTAATTAGCCCAAGACCTCTAGCCTCAAGATAACATCAACCTAATTCTTCATGTTTAAAGGATCAAAGAATGAACAATTAATATTCTCAGGGCATAAGGCCCCTTGAGCCTACATGAGTAGTTTTCAAGCATTTTGAAGCTGGACTCGTGTGGGTCCTACCCTGTCCTTTTTTCTGTTTTGTTCTTTGTTTTTGCTGAGTAATGGCATTTTGGTTTTTTAATTTAATTTTTAATTAAAATCATAACTGTATACATATATGGAGTACAGTGTGATGATACGGTATACAATGTGGAATGGTTAAATCAAACTGATTAACGTAACCATCACCTCACTTATTTTTTGTGGTAAGACATTTAAAATTTATTCTTAGTTATTTTGAAATATACCCTTGCATTGTGCACTTTAGGTGAGATCCCACCAAAATGTACTGTCCTCTCCTATTGGGATTGGCTCTAGAAGTGATGGAGCTAGAACCAAGTGTGTAACTTTCTTTGACTATCCTTTTTTTCAGTATGTCCCTAGAAAGCCAAGGATCTTTAAAACTCTTCTTTATATGGAAACTACTAACCCATCCTTCCCCCCTTTCATTTAGGAACACAAAGCACCACAATTAATAGTATAATTACATTGGGAGGGGGTTTAGAAGAAGGGTCTTAATTCAGCTTTTCCACTGAAGGCCAGACTGAAGAAGGGGGCTTTACATTCAGCTCTAGAGATTTAAATGGAACATGGAAGAGAGCTTTGGAATTGTCTTTGGAGGAAGAATTTTAAAACTAAGTAATTTTTTACTTGTGGTGACATGATTCCTGGGAGAACTTTCTTCTCCTTTTGCAAGGTATTCAGGCCCCCACAGAAGAGCTAACCAATCTCCACTGTTAGTATTCTTCTGCTATATCTGATTTTTTTCCACAAAGAAGGCATAGTGAATGCTGCTATATCTTACGATACTGATAAATAGGAATTCAGTGAAGTTTGAATGCAAAGCTTTTGAAACACCTCAAGATTTAAATATGTGCATTGCAGAGTGGGAAAAATGATAAATACACCTCTGATAATCAATTTCTTTTCAGGCATCAACTTCTCACTCATCTCTTCAGGAGAGGTCTCCAATGAAACCCTTCATTCTCACTCGGAACATGGCTCAAGCCAAGTAGGTAGTACTAGAGTGTGCTTTACTTTCCACCCTTTTTATGGTTCGGTGGCAATGCATGAGTAACATACAGAATGTGTGAATGTTGAAAAGTCATGGCTTCACCTATGGAAGCTGTTCTTTCATCAAAGGGATATATATTATCTCTCCTGAAACAGACATTTCCTTTACAAACTTCAGCTTAAAAGTAGGCTCAAAAGGAAACAAACAAATAAAAACAAAAGAAAGAAAGAATGTAATGGAAAATTGTATTCTTTACAGGTTTTTTCCCACTATTGCTACTCTTCCTGCCTTTAGCTGCAATTCCCAAAAGGAAATATTTGCTGTAATTTAATTCCAAGTTCTTGAGGTGGCAGGAGAATCTTTTCTTTTCTGTACTTTTAAGGGCCACCAACTATAAACACTCTTTTCCCAATGTCATCACTGCTCTGTGGAGCATTGGATTCTGGGATTGCTTATTGGGAGATGATGATCCTAGCCTATTTATTTTCTCATGAAAGATGTATACTTTAATGCTCCTTTCTGGATGCCTTTTTAACATATTATCACATGAGTTTGTATAACTCCTCAGATGATGGTTAGGTAGGGGAACGAGGCTAAAGCAGAGACAGGCTTTGTCATTAAAGAGAAGAGGCTTCTTGAGGGGAGAAGGGAGGGTGATTTGCAAGTTCTCACCTACTGTGCACAATGTGAGGCTGTTCAGCACGCCCCCTGGATGAAGGGCTCAACTACAACTTGAACTTTACCTTAGAAACGAAAACAGTATAACCTAAACATTTATACCCTGATATTAATCTGAAATTTAAAAAAGAAGAGGCTTCTTAATAGTGCTATTTTTTTCTTAGTTTTCTAAATGCAATGTGTTTTTTGCAGAGTATTTGGAGCTGGTTATCCAAGTCTGGCATCCATGACAGTGAGTGACTGGTATGATCAGCATCGAAAATATGGAGCATTACCAGATCAGGGAATAGCCAAAGCAACATCAGGTATGAAGAGGTGGGAAGGAAACAGGTGTTCTGCTGCTCTTTTACTCCCTAGCAATTAATAATTCTGATCAAGTGTTGCTCTCATTTAGGAGCAGAAGTAATCTGGACAAAGATTCTGAACACAGTATTATGTTTATTATGAAGATAAATAGCAAATGATTGTGGAATGATGGGAGTAGTAGCAACTTAGTTTTTTAATCTCCCCAAATATCATGATATAAAAATAACAGCCATACAGCAAGACCAAAAATCCATGGAAGCGGTTCTTCTCTACTTCTGGTAATGGCAGAGTAGGCTGTATCAGGCCAACCCTCATAAAAATAATAATTAAAACTGAGTAAAATTTTTTTTAGAGACTACCCAAAGGTGCAATAGAGCAAGCAAAAGCAAGTGTAAACTGAAGGGGAGTCAACACATAGAAGGAAATGGTGCTTGGAATTCCTTGAGGCAGGGACTTCGACTTATTTTATTCCTTTTTTTTTTTTTTTTTTTAGAGACAAAGTCTCACTATGTTTCCCTGGGTAGAGTGCCATGGTGTCACAGCTCACAGCAACCTCAAACTCTTGGGCTTAAGTGATTCTCTTGCCTTAGCCTCCCAAAAAGCTGGCACTACAGGTGCCCACCACAATGCCCAGCTGTTTTTTGTTGCAATTCTTTAGCTGTTGTTTAGCTGGCTAGAGCTGGGTTCAAACCCACCACCTTCAGTGTATGTGGCTGGTGCCGAAACCACTGTGCTACAAGCACCGAGCCAACTTACTGTATTCTTAACGTCCAACTTGGTCATTGGATCATAGTAGGTACTTGGAGGTGTTTTGGAAAGGAAAGATGAATAGGAGAGTGGTCATCCAAAAGGTAGAAACAGTATAGTATAGCAGAAAAATCATGGACAGACTTGGGGTAACCAATCCAACTCCTATCATTTAATAAATGGGGCATTACTGGCTGGGCGTAGTGGCTCACACCTTTATCCTAGTACTCTGGGAGGCCGAGGCAGGTGGATAGCCTGAGCCAGAGCGAAACTCCACCTCTAAAAATAGCTGGACATTATGGCAGGCGCCTGTAGTCCAGCTACCAGAGGACCTGAGGCAAGAGGGTTGCTTGAGTCCAAGAGTTTGAGGTTGCTGTGAGCTATGATGCCATGGCACTCTACCCAAGGTGACAAAGTAAGACACTATTTCAAAAAAAAAAAAAAATGGATGGAACATTATCTATTAACCTCATCTGAGCCTCAGTTTCCTTATCTCATGTATTATCTCACTGGATCCTCTTAACAACCCTGTAAAGCAGACCTTTATATCTTCATTTTAAGGTGAGGAAATAGTTGCTGAGAACTGACTAACCCATAGCTAGAAAGTGACCAGTCTAATGTTTAAATTCAGATGCTCAAATTCCCAGTTTCAGCAATATTTCTACTATAGCAGGGAAAAGAGAAGAGGGATTTTTTTTTTTGTAGAGGCAGAGTCTCACTTTATCACCCTCGGTGGAGTGCCATGGCGTCACACAGTTCACAGCAACCTCCAACTCCTGGGCTTAGGCGATTCTCCTGCCTCAGGCTCCCGAGTAGCTGGGACTACAGGCACCCACCACAATGCCCGGCTATCCTTTTGTTTTGCAGTTCGGCCGAGGTTGGGTTTGAACTTGCCACCCTCGATATATGGGGCCAGCGCCCTACTCACTGAGCCACAGGCGCCGCCCGAGAAGAGGGATATTTTGAAAAGGTTTCCTGTTTTTTATAGTTTTTCAGCTGTGAGCAGGCTGCAGTTGCTGTTATGTGAGGTAGCTAAACTTGGGCAGAAACTTGCAGTTTTATTGGTTGAGAAATGAGAGAACTGAGTTCGTAGTGAGTATAATAACTGAAAAGTGAGAAGGGATGTCCCAGAAAGAAGAGAACCATAGAAGAAAAGGCATCATTCTGTATATAAACCCTGCTGAAACCTCTGGCTATATATGTATACACAGAATAGACTCCAAGCATTTCAGCCAAGGCTAAGATAACTAAATGGAGAATTCAGTTGTTGCCCAGTAAAAGGGAGATGTAGTTTGGTTTTAATTGCCTGCTAACATGAAAGATCAGTACTCTTTAGAGGAATGAAACAATTCAGAATCTCTATAGTATATCATTTATAATATGTAGGAAGGATTTAATCCTAAGCTACTAGACCTGAAAAAAAAAATGAAAATGTGACTCATTACTCAAGAGGTAAGCCAATCAATGAATATCAACCCCACGAAACTCAGATGTTGGAATTAGCAAACAAGGACTTTAAAGCAGCTATTATTACTATGTGCAAGGACAGAGAGGACAAATACACTTGTAATGAATGAAAAGATAAGAAATCTCTGCTAAGAAATCGAAACTGGGGTGGCGCCTGTGGCTCAGCAAGTATGGCGCCGACCCCATATACCAAGGACTGCGGGTTCAAACCCGGCCCCGGCCGAACTGTATCAAAAATTAGCTGGGCGCTGTGGTGGGTGCCTGTAGTCCCAGCTACTTGGCAGGCTGAGGCAAGAGAATCGCTTGAGCCCAAGAGCTGGAGGTTGCTGTGAGCTGTGACTCCACAGCACTTCACCGAGTGCGATAGAGTGAGACTCTGTCTCCACAAAATAAAAGAAAAGAAAAGAAATCAAAATTGTACACACAAAAAAAATTCTGGAACTGAAAAATATGTCTAAAAATTAAAAATCACTAGATGAGCTTAATAGCATTGTAAATGACAGAACAAAGTATCAGTTAATTTGAAGATCAATAGATATTATCTGATCTGAAAAACAAAGGTTGGGATAAAGTAAACCGTAACTCAGTGATACATGGAACAATGTGAAAAGGCCTAATGTACATGCAATTGGAATACCAGTAGAAGAGAAGAAAGAGAAAGTGATGGGAAAATTTGAAGAAATGGTTTGCTGAAGATTTCCCCAAATCTGTGAAACACAAATTCATAGTTTCAGAAATCTCGGCAATCCCAGAGCAGGTTAAATACAAAAAAAAAAAAAAAAAAGGTCACATATAGGCACATTGTAGTCAGCCTGCTGAAAACCAGAGAAAAAGAAAATGTTGAAAGCAGCCAGTGATAAAGTACACGTACATGTAGGAGAACAAAGGTATGTTAGAATCTTTGGGAACAGTGGGAGCCAGAGATAGTGGAACATCTTTAAAGGGAGAATGCTGTTAATCTGTGATTTTGTGCCCAGTGAAAATATTCATAAAATTGAAGGTGAAATTAAGACATTTTCAAATAAGTGAAAGCCAAAAGAATTCATCAGAATATTGGCATTAGGGAAATGCTGAAGGAAATTCCTTAGGCTGAAGGGAATGACACCCGATAGAAGCTTAGATATTCAAGGAGAGAAGAGCAGCAGAAATGGTAGCTATGTGGATAAACACAAAGGACCATCCCCCTCTACCCACCCACCTAATTTTTTAAAACTATATAACTTCTTAAAGCAAAAATTACACTGTCTTGTGGGTTTATAATGTAATAGATATAATACATATGATAGCTAAAGCAAAGACAGAGTAAATGGAATTACTTTGTGAGAGTCTTCTATTTTAGGTGAACTGGTGCATATTAACTATTGTGCAACAAATTACTCTAAAACTTAGCAGCTTAAAATAGTAAACATGTATTATATCACATAGTTTCTGAGGGCAAAAAATCCAGGAGCAACTTAACTAGGTGGTTCTGGTTCAGGGTTTTTCATGAGGTTACAGTTAAGCTGTCAGAAGGGGCCACAGTCTTCTGGAAGCTTTACTAGGACCGAAGGATCTGCTGCCAGGCTTATTGATGTGGCTGATGGCAGGAGGCCTCAACATGTGGGTCTGTCCATAGGGTTGCTCACAGAATGGCAGCTTCCTTTCCCCAGAGTGAATGATTTGAGAGGAAATGATCCAAGATCAAAAGCCTCAGTATCTTTTTTTTTTTTTTTTTTTAAGTTTTTTGCTGGGGCTGGGTTTTTACCGGCCTCCAACACCAAAATGGGCCGGTGCCCTACTCACTGAGCCACAGGCGCCACCCAGTATCTTTTTTTTTTTTTTTGAGACAGAGTCTCACTTTGTCACCTTTGGTAGAGTGCGTAGAGTACTGTGGCATCGTAGCTCACAGCAACCTCAAACTCCAGAGCTCAAGTGATTCTCTTGCCTCAGCCTCCAAAATAGTTGAGACTATAGGTGCCCGCCACAATGCCTGGCTATTTTTAGAGACAGAGTCTCGAACCCATGAGCTCAGGCAGTCCACCTGCCTCAGCCTCCCAGAGTGCTAGGATTACAGGCATGAGCCACTGCGCCCAGCCCCAAAGCCTCAGTATCTTTTAAAACCCTATGTTGGAAGTGACATACTGTGAGTTCTGCATATTCTATTGTCACATAGACCATCCCTAATATGTGTATGGGAGGAGAATACATAAAAGTATGAATACCAGAAGGCAGGGATCAGTAGGTACCATCTTCAAGGATACCTACCACATGGAAAATTAGAGATGAATATTGTATTTCCTAAAGCAACCTCTTGAAAAAATCATGCATCAAGAGAATAAAAAGGCAAGCCACAGACTGGAAGGAAATATTTGCAAAAGACACATGTGACAAAGGACTGTTGTCCAAAGTGTACAAAGAACTCTTAAAAACTCAACAATAAGAAAAGATGTGCTGTCATCCAGGCTTTGTTCTTCCATTGACAGACCACAAGCAGAATAGATTTAGCATAATTTTTAATAGCCCTCAGATTTTTCAGAATGGTAAATGAGCATTAGCTTCAACTTAAAGTCACCTCTAAGAAGTGACTTAGTCTGTCCTTTGAAGCTTTAAAGCTAGGCACTAACTATTATTATCTAGCAATGAAAGTCCTAGATGACATCTTCTTCCAATATAAGGGTGTTTTATCTACATTGAAAATCTGTTTAATGTAGCCACCTTCATCAGGTATCTTAGCTAGATCTCAACTATCTTCAGACTTCTGCAGACTTCTCCTAGAATTGAACAGATAGAAGATTGCTCTGGATTAGGCTTTGGCTTAAAGGAATGTTAAGACTTTTTTTTTTTTTTCTCCTATCCAGACCACTAAAACTTTATCAGCAATAAGAATATTTTGCTCTGTTATTATTTGTGTGTTCACTGGATTAGGACTTTCAGTTTCCTTCAAGAACTTTCCCTTTGCATTCACAACTTACCTAACAATAAGGTAAGGTAAGGTATAGGAAAAATAGCACTAATGGACTTGCTAGATACAGAGTTGCCACAAACTTTCAATGTGTAAAATACACAATATCTCTGAAGCACAATACAGTGAAACACAATAAAACAAAGTATGCCTTCACCTTCTTTTCAAATGGTCCATGCTACATTCACCAGGGTAGACCAGGTACCAGGTCATCAAATAAGTCTTAATAACTCTTCAGAATTGAAATCACACTGAATATGTTCTCAAACCACATAGAATTAAGTTAGAAATCAGTAACATACCTAGAATACCCCCAAATGTTTGAAAATTAAACAGCGCACTTCCAAATAACCTATGACGGAAAGAAGAAATCCCAAGGAAAATTGGAGAATATTTTCAAATGGGAGTAAGTTCAAGAACTCTTATTGTATAGCATAGCGACTATAATTGATGGTAAATTATATCCTTGGAAAATGCAAAGACAGTTGATATTAAATGTTCTTACTACAAAAATGGTAAGTATAGGAGGTAATGGGTTTGTTGATTGGGTAGATTTAACTATCCCACAATGTGCATATACTTCTAAACATGTATACAACAAATACAATTTCGAAAATCTGTTAATTTAAAAATAAATAAAATACTTTGCACTGAATGATAATGAAAGTATAGTATCAAAATTTGTGGGCTACAACTCAAGCAATGCTAAGAGGGAAATGCGTATAACTTTCAACACTTATGTTAGAAGAAAGGAAGGTAAAAATCAGTTTCCTAAGGTTCTACCTTAAGTTAGAAGGGAAAAAGACAAAGCAAACCCAAAGTTAATAGATGAAATGAAAATAAAAACAATGGGAGAACTGTGATGGTGGTGGCAGTGATGTACAAAAGTCAGAAATATGTATACCCCCATGATTTGGTGCTTTCACTCCTCGTATATACCTAACAGTAATGAGACTGAATGTCCAGAAAAGACCTGATCAAGATTGTTCATAGTGGCATTATTTGTAATACTCCATACTGGACACTACTTAAATTCCTGTAAGTATTAGAATGGATAAATAAATTTTGGTATATTCATACAGTGGAGTGCTACATAGCAATAATGTAAACTATAATTCTTCATCAATAAGTGAATGACAAAGATAGCTGAACTTGCAAGCCTAATTATAGTGGAAAAAGGCAGACACAAAGGAGTTTATACTCTATGATTCCATTCATACAAAGTTCAAAAACAGGTGAAACTTGTATGTGCTGGTTAACAGCCAATAGGTATTCACCATTGGTAGGGATCATGAATGGAATTAGACCGGATAGGGCTTCTTAAGGGTTAGAAATGTTTCATATCTTGATCTGGGTCCAGATTACATTGTGTTCAGTATGTGAAAAATCCATCAAGCTATACTTATGTTTGTGTAATTTTATACATGTGTGTTATACTTTAATAAAAATGCAACCAAAATTGTGGATAGTATTTACAGTGAAAATAGGTGATAGTATATCCTTATGAACACTCCAAAATAAAAACAGACAAGGCCAAATCATCCAGAGCCATAAGATCCACAGGGTATTGGCATCAGTGCAGGAAAAATGAGTTGACAGACCATCTGAAAGACCTGACAGAATTCCACAACAGCATATTCACTAAAAAGTATAGCAATCCAATGTAAGGACAGCAGCTTAAAGTGAGTGGGATTTTTACCTTCCAATAAAAACTGAGTGAGCTCAAGGGACTGTGGGCAGAATTTCTAAAAAGGATGGAGCAGTCTAGTCCTTTATAAACTCTTGAAACTGATCCTCCAGATCTCCCTTCGTGGACAGGGTCCCACACTGAGTAGAAATTACTGGGAGTAGAATTGAAATTAAATCAAACAACAATAGAGAAGATCCAGGTAAAATAGGACCAGAACCAGGAACTCTTTATCAAGCAAGTTGTCATATTTCTTTAACTTAGATCAAAACTAGAAGAAAATCTAGTTTGACTCCTATGTGGAGTCAAAAAAATCTACCCCCAAACCATGCTTCTTTCTAAAGGTTTGAGAAAACTTACTTAACATAAAACAGAACAACAGATTGTGGTGATGATTGTATAACTCGAAATATACTAAAAACCACTGAACTGTATACTTCAAGTGAATTTTAGTATGTGAAATATAGCTCAAAGCTAAAAAATGAACATAAAACTATCAAAGTCCCATACAAAATTATTACGGGAGAGGAAAGAGTATCAAAAGCGCTCCAGAAAGACATGCTCAGAAACCAGAATAAATCTGAAAGATAATATTTTAAAATGAATTGGGAGATATTCAGAAAATAATATAGAACACAGAAGAAAATATAAATCAGGATTAGAAAAATTCATAAATGTGATGACAGCTAGGGGAATATAAAAAAGAATTACTTCAGAAATGAAAGCTAAAGCAGTAGGAAATAAGAATAAGTGAATACAGGCCAGGCACAGTGGCTCACACCTATAATCCTAGCACTCTGGGAGATCGAGGTAGGAGGATCTCTTAAGTTCAGGAGTTCAAGAATAGCCTGAACAAGAGTGAGATCTGGTCTTCTAAAAACAAAAATTAGCCCGGTGGTGTAGCAGGCATCTGTAATCCCAGCTACTTGGGAGGCTGAGGCAGGAGGAAAGCTTGAACCCAGGAGTTTGAGGTTGCTCTGACCTGGGCTGATGCCATGGTACTCTAGCCTGGGCAACAGAGCGATACTGTCTCAAAAAAAAAAGAAAAGTGAATACAACAGAGAATGCCTTGCTAAGATAAAATGAAGGAGAACTTTTAAAATCAGCAGAAACAAAACAGGATTCGAGGAAAAGTGACAAATGTTAAAAATAGCAAATAAGAGTTTGTATGTGGGTAATAGGATTATGAAAAGAAGAAAATCAAAGCAAGGAAATAAAATAAATGCTAACAATCTAGTATTAAGGACATTCCTGGAATTTAAAAGAGAAGATTTCTCTTGGTAGTGGGTGTGACATGGCTACAGGCAGTCACAGTGCTGCTGTTTTCAGGGCATAGCAGTGGCTATGGACCTGGGGTGCTGGGCTTTGCATGTGGTGAACTACTATGGTGCCTGTGATCTGGGCACAAATTCATCCTCTTGGGCCCTAGTGGATACACTGTCCCACCAATCCAAGAACTATGATTCTGAGCTCCTTCCCAGTAGCTTGGGCCTGGGACAAGGCTATACCTGTGATTATTATCCTGGGAGTCAGGGCCCAATATTGAGAAGAAGGAAGGTATGTTCTGAAGTCAACAGGGCACCGTGGCAGTTGAGGTACCAGGAGAGAGGGTATTGCATAGTGGTGACTCAGCAGTGGCCCAAGCACTGTGATGCCAGGTGCAGTGGCACAAAGGGCCCAGAATAATGGGGCATAGCTGTGGCATGGACTTCAGGGGGTGGGGAGTGTGCAATATTGCCTTCATTCTTTAAGGAGGTGGAGTGCCTCAGCAGCTCAGACTCTGGAGGGTTGGGCCACATCCAGAGAGGTGAGGTGCTACAGCTGTTTGGCACAGAGGGCAAGCTGTACAGATTAGCCAACACTGTGTTTTTCTGAGGGGCCAGAGGCCAGGCTCTGTATGACCTAGACCAGCAAGGTCACAGTTGCTCTCCTGGGCCAAGGCTCCAATTCCCCAGGGCTGAAGTACTATGTTGGTGCAGTTGGTGAGGTGGTGAAGCTGTTTCCTCCACCAAGGTACAGATTTTCCACTGAGCCTGAGTGTCTGGTCCCAGAGGAGCAGACCCCCGTGTGGGCTGGGGCACTATGGTCAATTTGATAAGAAAAATCACACCATGTACCTGAGAATTTTGACCCAGAATGACCAACAAGACACATTCTAATATAATTTCTAAACCTTAAAGAAAAAAAATGCCAAGGACATGTCAGCAAAAGTAGTAGGTGATTTGTAAAGGAAAGAGATTATGCTTGGACTTACCAACACCCACACTTTATGCCAGAAGAAAATGAAATAGTAGATAGAGTGGGGTGTGATGGCTTATGCCTATAATGGTAGGCACTCCCAGAGGCTGAGGCAGGTGGATCCATTGAGCTCAGGGGTTCAGAGACCAGCATGGGCAAAGTTAGACCCCCCCCCCCACTAAAAAAAAAAAAAAAAAAAAACACTAGCCAGGCATTGTGGGCATCTGTAGTCCCAGCCACTCAGGAGGCTGAGGGAACTTGAGCCCAAGAGTTTAAGGTTGCTGTGAACCAGGGTGACAGTGACACTTAGTCTCCTGAAAAGAAAGAAAATGGAATAGCAGATATTTAAGATGCTCAAAGGGGGGCAGTGCCTGTGCCTCAGTGAGTAGGGCACTGGCCCCATATACCGAGAGTGGCGGGTTCGAACCTGGCCCTGGCCAAACTGTAACAAAACAATAGCCGGGCGTTGTGGCGCGCGCCTGTAGTCCCAGCTACTCGGGAGGCCGAGGCAAGAGAATCACTTAAGCCCAAGAGTTTGAGGTTGCTGTGAGTTGTGATGCCACAGCACTCTACCAAGGGCGACAAAGTGAGACTCTGTCTCTTAAAAAAAAGAAAAGATGCTGGTTCAGCGCCTGTAGCTCAGTGAGTAGGGTGCCAGCCACATACACCACACCGAGGCTGGTGAGTTTGAGCCTGACCAGGGCCTGCTAAACAATAATGACAACTCCAAACAAAAAACAGTTTGGTGTTAAAGTGGGCACCTGTAGTCCCAGCTACTTGGGAGGCTGAGGCAAGAGAATCACTTAAGCCCAAGAGTTTGAGGTTGCTGTGAGTTGTGATGCCATGGCACTGAGGGTGATATAGTAAGACTCTGTCTCAAAAAGAAAAAAAAAAAACTGAAAGGTGAACCAAAGACATATCTGGTAAAATCAATTTTCAATTTTAAAGGATATAGACATTTCCCAACATGCAGGAGTTCAGGAAATACTGTTCTAATGATCCTTTCTGAGAAACTGTATAATGTGAGATAAATGAGTAATTACAAGATAGTTTATCATCCTTTTCTCTTTGAGGATTAGGAATTTTCACCATGGAAGAATAAATATGTAATTCAAAGGAATTTAGTTTTAAAAAAAACACCCTTGTAGTTTTATATATGCACTCATGAGAAATATCCAAAGGAAAAAATCATTTTATCAAAAAGACACCTGCACTTGAATGTTTATTATAACACAGTTTATGATCACAAAGATGTGGAATTAACCCAAGTACCCATCAATTCATGAGCGGATTAACAAAATGTGGTACACACACACACTGTGGAATAGTACTCACCCATAAAAAGGAAATAATTAATGTCATTTGCCGCAATTTGAGTTTTTTGTTTGTTTTTGAGACAGTCTCAAGCTGTCGCCTTAGGTAGACTGCCATGGCATCATAGCTCACAGAACCTCCAACTCTTGGGCTCAAGCGATCCTCTTGCCTCAGTTTTTCTATTTTTAGTAGAGTTGGGGTCTCGCTTTTGCTAAGGCTGGTCTCTAATTCATGACCTCAAGTTATCCAATCTCCTTGGCCTCGCAGAGTGCTAGGATTACAAGCATAAGCCACTGCGCTGGCCATTTGCAGCAGTTTGGATGGAACTGGAGACCATTCTCCTAAGTGAAGTATCTCAGGAATGGAAAAACAAACATGCCATGTATTCCCTAATAATTCAAAACTAATTGATGGGCACACATGGTCATAAAGAGAGCAGTAAAGGTCACTGGGAATCAAGAAGGAGGTGGGAGTTTAGGGGAGGGATAAAAACCTACTTTTCAGGTGCAGTGAACACTATTCAGATGATGGGCACATGGATAGTCCTGACTTAAGCATTATAAAAGCTATTCATGCAACAAAAAATTTTGTACCTTCTTAATATTTTGAAATAAAAGCATACACATACCCCTACCTTTGCTTTATCTACTAAAAAGGCTTAGAAAAAAGGACCAGCCCAGTCTCAATGCTAGTGTCTGACAGACCAGCATTGAGTAAACATAGTAATCCCAATTGTGGTATTTAAACACCATTCCCATTTTAAAAAATCAGAATGTCTTAGAGAAATAGCTATTCCAAAACTAGGACAGGAAATGTACAAGATAAGCTTGGAACATCTTGTCATAAAAGATAGGGAAGAAGCTTTCAAAAAGTACTAGGGTCATATCAAAAGGACTCAGGAGTCAATTTGAACATATTTTCACTACCCATTTTGGTTTCAGAAAGGATAATTAGTAGTAGCAACAAGTACATCCAGTGCCTACATCTTGGTTTCTAATACCATTCTCCAAAAGGAACCAGGGCTCCTTGGAGAAATGGGTGATTCTAGGGCTGGGGCAGGGGATATACAACATGAGTCTGGAGCTTTTTATAGTACACATACTCCTTGACTTACAGTAGGGTTACTTCCCAATAAACCCATAGTAAATTGAAAATACTATAAATCAAAAATATATTTAATACTTCTACCAACGTCATAGCTTGGCCTACCTTAAACATGCTCAAAACACTTATTCTTTTTTTTTTTTTTTTTTTTTTTTGTCTAACTCTGTTGTACATTTTTATTGTTTGGGGTTCATTGAGGGTACAAAGAATTAGTTTATGCTGATTGCATTTGTTAGGTAAAGTCCCTCATATAATTGTGTCCTGCCCCCCCCCCAGAAGTGTGCCATATACCATAACCTCCATTCCCTTTCTCCTCCCCTCCCTGCCCCCTTGTTCCCCTGCCCCCCACCTTGAATTGATTTGAGTTTTTCTCTTATTAGGGTATTAGATCGTCTACTGGCTTCATATTAGAATTGAGTACATTGGATTCTTGCTTCTCCATTCTTGTGATACTTTACTAAGAAGAATGTGTTACACCTCTTATCCAGGTTAATACAAAAGATGTAAAGTATCCATCATTTTTATGCCTGAATAATATTCCATGGTGTACATATACCACAGCTTCTTAATCCATTCCTGGGTTGGTGGGCATTTAGGGTTGTTTCCACATTTTTGCAATTGTAAATCGAGCTTCAATAAACAGTCTAGTGCAAATTATCCTTATGATAAAATGATTTTTTTTCTTCTGGGTAGATGCCTAGTAATAGAATTGCAGGATCAAATGGGAGGTCTTCAAAACACTTACATTAACCTACAGTTGGGCAAAATCATCTGACGCAAAGTCTATTTTATAATAAAGTATTAAGGCTTGGCGCTTGTGGCTCAATGGGCTAAGGCACCAGCTACGTACACCTAAGCTGGCGGGTTCGAATCCAGCCTGGGCCCGCCAAACAACAATGACAGTTGCAACCAAAAAATGGCCAGGCATTGTGGCAAGTGCCTGTAGTCCCAGTTACTTGGGAGGCAGAGGCAGGAAACTCACTTGAGCCCAGGAATTGGAGGTTGCTGTGAGCTGTGATGCCATAGCACTCTATCCAGGGTGACAGCTTGAGGCTCTGTCTCAAAAAATAAAATAAAATAAAAAATAAAGTGTTGAGTGTCTCAAATTTGAAGTACTTTTTTTACTGAATGTATACCACTTTCACACCATCATAAAGTTGAAAAATCATAATTGGGAACCCTCTGTACTAGCAAATTGAGAGCTAAAAAAACAAAAATAAATGATTGAGGTGTTAAAGGGACATAAGAGCCAGCTGCAAAAATTCCCTGTTCACAGCTGGGAGATTTGGGGCAGGAAAATAAATGGCAGTATTGAATTACAACACAAGCAGTAAAATACCCAATAGTCCATTGTTATAGACATAAATGAATGAATAAATGAAGAGATTCCCCTACAGAAAAATTCCAAATAATTTATGTAGATCTTTATGCTTCAGGGAGGTGGAACATAACTCCTCTTCCCTTAAGTGTGGGCTGCTCCTAAAGGCTACCCACAGGGATGTCCAACTGCTGTTTGTTTTCTCTCTGCAACACTTGAAGAAGAGCTACCTTGGGCCACAAATTAAATATACAAATTCTAGCAAAAACTGGTTAGCAAAAAAAGATGCATCATACTTTTTGTGATATCTAACACCATAGATAAGCAAAATCAGCATACAGTGGGCTGCTAGTTGGACACCCCTGCAGTGTGGAGGGAGGGGGAGTAACTTCACAGTTGGGAACTCTACAAACAATAACTTGGTCAGGTGATCAGGGTTATTATTAGTGAGAAGTCAGTTTGATATTATGGACCCTTGAAAATGTTAAGAATTTTCACCTTTGTGAACACACTCTTCCAAAATTAATGGATCCCAGGATGGCACATCAACAGCTGCTAGCATCACAATGAATGAGACACAGGTATTTATGTGCCTTCTGATGAAGGAGTGTAGGAATACCTATAATCATTTGGAAGGGATCAAACCTGAATCAAACCAAGCTTCTGTATCCAGTTGCCAATATGCAGGAAATACAGAATATATCGGACTCCATCTTGAATATTGCTAATCAGCAAAATCCAGGCTTTGGGAGACCCTACCAGTCAAATACACTAGCTGCTTCAATAGATAACTTGGAAGAAAGGGGTGGAGGGGGAACCAGTATATTTAAAAATATATCAAAATGAAAAAATATATATCAAAAATGTTTTTTAAATAGGCAAGGCTAACCTCAGAAACATGCTGAATAAAGTCAGACACAAAAGACCACATACTGCGTCCATAGCCATACCACCCTGAAGGCGGCTGATCTCAGACACTAATAGGGTCTGGCCTGGTTAGTACCTGGATGGGAGGCTGCTTGGGTATATGGGATTCTGTAGTCTAAACAAAAACACATATTGCATGATTCCATTTACCTGAAATGTCCAGAATAGGTAGATCTATAGAAACAGCAAGTATTTTAGTGGTTCCAGGAGCTTGGGGGAAGGGAAGGAATGCAAGTTAACCATAAATGGTACAAGGGATCTTTAGGAGTGATAGAATTTTTTAATTGGATTGTGGTGATAGTTGTACAACTCAGTATTAAAAACATGCCATTGAGAGAGGCACCTGTGGCCCAGTGGGTAGGGCGCTGGCCCAATATGCCGAAGGTGGCAGGTTCGAACCTGGCCCCGGCCAAACTGCAACTAAAAAAATAGCTGGGCGTTGTGGTGGGCACCTGTAGTCCCAGCTACTCGAGAGCCTGAGGCAAGAGAATCATCTAAGCCCAGGAGTTGGAGGTTGCTGTGAGCTGTGATGTCACAGCACTCTACCGAGGGCGACAAAGTAAGACTCTGTCTCTAAAAAAAGAAAAAAAATCATTAAGTAAAAAATATGAATGCACAAATGGACAACTATGGTGTCTAGTGATTCACACTTGGATAATAAAGCTATAATAAACTAAGAAATTATTACTATAAAATGGTATAGTGGTTACTTTTGCAGAGAGAGAGGTTGTGATTTGTTTGATGTACAGGACATCTATTTCTTGACCTGAGAGGAAGCTATAAGACCTCTTTGTAAAAACTTGTTTTTATATGTATATCATGTATATAAATCTGTATAGTTTTATCTCTCATTTTATAAGAAAGGGGTTAATAAGAGAACCCCAGACTCCTGAGCTGTTAGAATAAATCAGGTCCCCATGTATTTCATTTGTTACCATATTAAGAATATTTCTCATGGGCAAACTCAGGGTAGCCAGGAAAATGTTGCTTTACCTCATAAACGAAAAAAGTAATGCAAAAGAGAGACCTATCAGGTTTTTTTTCTTTTAAATGTACACTGCATTAAGTGCCTGTCTCAAGCATCTGTAAAATAATACATAGTCATTCTTGTCTGGTAGGTCCAACTGCCTTGTGATTTCCAATCTCTCACACAAACATATGTTGTATAACCAATTTACAAATCATAAAATCTTAAGAATTTTTTATTCATAATGTATTTGGATTGCTGGGGTTTAGTTGGTGATGGTGTTTTGTTTGAGAGGTGGAGGAGTGTTGGCCATTTCGAATCCTTTTCCAAAATAGAATTTATTCTGAGGTGCACCTTTTATGGTTTTGCCTGCTTGTGAAAACCAGTTAGAGGAGCAGTTCTCAACCTGTGGGTCTTGTGGGTGGCACCTGTGGCTCAAGGAGTAGAGCACTGGCCCCATACACTGGGGGTGGTAGGTTCAAGCCCAGCCCAGGACAAAACTGCAAAAAAAAAAAAAAGGTAACCAAGTTGCCTACCTGGGAATTTCTTACTCTAAAATCAACATGTGGGTCTGGACCCCTTTGTAACAATGAAAATTGTTACATATCAGATATTTACATTATGATTCATAAAAGTAGCAAAATTACAGTTATGAAGTAGCAATGAAAATAATTTTATGGTTGGGTGTCGCAACAACATGAGGAACTGTATTAAAGGGTCACGGCATTAGGAGGCATTAGGAAGGTTGAGAACCACTGACTTAGGGCATCCTTTCTTACTATTATTTAACATGTGATATTTTAAGTAACATAAGTACTCTCTGCACTTCCACTGGGCCCCTGCTAGGCAGCTGGCATACTTCATCTTCTCATTGCATGGAATTGTGTTCAGAGTGGAGCTGAGGCAGGTAACATAGCTTGTTAATAATCCCTCACTTTCTCACTACCTCCCACCCTCTCATTTTTTCCACTTTAGCAGAGTTCAGAAGAGCAGCCCAGCAACAGGAAGATCAAGAACAAAAGGAGGAAGATGATGATGAGCAAACACTCCACAGGGCTCGGGAATGGGATGACTGGAAAGACACCCATCCTAGGGGCTATGGCAACCGACAGAACATGGGCTAATCTTCCCACAACACGACAGGACTACAGGGTGCACATCTTTCTCACCAAGGAAAACTGTGCAGCAGTCTTCCCCTTCCTCGGCTTCTGCTTCAGCTGTATACAACGAAAGCAAAGATACTGAATCTTGCTTTGCGTTTAATAAAGCGTCAAATAATTGTGTATTTGTACCCTAGATGATGAGCCAGCAATCTTGTTTTAGTAGTATTATCCTCATCATGGTGTATTCCAATTTCTTAAGTGCAAAGAAAAGAGCACTGAGAAATGCTCTGTATAATCAATGGCTGTATGAATTCTCTTTAAAAAATAATAAAAGTCCCAACTATTAAGTGAACCTGTGCAAAAATATGGATATCAACTGCTTTGTTTTGAGGGGTGAGTAGGGGCTTTCAGCTGTGGGTGTCTGGGCTTATGGAGAAATTCCTGTCATCTTCCTGTGATCTGTGATCTGGGCAGGGAATTGCCCAGCATCAGAGGTACCCAGATTTTCTCCTTCTTCTGGACATATGGTGCAAAGCTATGTGAGCAACAGCTGGCACTGTGAAATAACCCAGCACTCTACAAGGGAAGAGCACAAAGGGCAGGACTTTGTCTGCCACATAGCACTATTTTCAAGAATTAAACTGTAGATGAATGGACCATAAATGGTAGAGTCTGTTTCCCAATTCTATATACCTAGTCCTTCTTACCCTGGCCAGAAGAAATGAGAAAGAGAAGATGCAGAAGAGTCATCTTTATGTGTGTGCTTAGGGCCAGGGTCTTTACTCTCATGGAAACATTTGCCAGAATCCTTAGGGTAAAGAGCAGCCTCAGGCTGTAGCCCAGCTCTTAAATGGGCTACTGTAGACCATTTTGGCCCTCTTCGCTATGCTGTGCCATAACTGGCACAATGTGAGCAGGCGGCCTGGATAAATGTGCTATTGTGCTCATTTGGCTGCTTTGCAGGAAGCTTCTGCAGTCACACAGATAACTGGATATGGAGGATGAGGACAGCACAATTTACACTGCAAGGTACCTACTTTCTGGAGTAGAGAGAAGACATTTTCTCAGCTCTTGGGTTGGTATCCTATAAAAGCAGCTGTGTGCTGAAGCATGATTTGCATAAAATACATACTTTGTTATGGGGCTTGATACACAGGTTTTCTTTTAAAAGGAAAATGATTCAGCCCTCCTAGCTTCTGCTGTTTAGCTTAGGGGACGGGTTTGGAAAAAAGGCTTAGTTCCCTCTTGCTTATAAGGTGGTAAGTAGAGGGCTATCAGGTGATGAGGAGGAGTTTGTGTTTCGTGGGAGATGACAGAAGATTCCCAATAATGTATTTGTATACTGCTTAATAAATAAGTCATCTCACCCTCACAACATAAGCTCCTGAAACTCGTAGAACATAGATTAAATTCCCCAAGGATTTAGAAAGCAAACATTTTTGGCTCTCTTCCAATTGTTACCAGGCTGCCTCTAACAATGGCCTATTTCCTACCCTTGAAACTTCGTCCTGAATTCATTCCCAAAATGGGCTATATTGGGGTTACGTCCTTGATCCAGCTTATTTAAGATTGGACCTTCCAGAAGATCCAGCTCAATTAAGCCCTTGCACACGTTGTAATATTTGAGAGGCAGAGCAGACAAGGTGGGTTTGAACCCTAGCTTAAAAAATTGCAGGTTGTATGACCTTGGACAATAAAACTACTCTGGGGCAGCACCTGTGCTCAAGGAATATGGCGCCGGCCCCATATACCTGAGGTGGTGGTTTCAAGCCTGGCCCTGGCCAAAAACTGCAAAAGAAAAACTACTCTAAATTGCCTTTTTCTCAATATATGTAGATAAACTCTCTCCTGGGGTTGTGAAAATTGAATGAATAATGGCAGCTATTATAGTAAAGTCAAGTGACTAAAGAATAGGTGCTTTCTGTTGACTCAATGACTGCAATCTATCCACAAAGAAGAGAAAGGAAATGGACAAGTATTGGGCCCCTAGTATGCACAGGCACTTTCCCATACTATTAATACAATGACCCTGCACAACCTGATTTCCTCAAGTTCACACTAGTAAGACACTATGCTGCTGTCACTGTCCATGTACTTTCCAATTGCTTGTGCTTTTAGTTATGTATCGTAATGCTGCCTAAAACAGGGAGCAGCTTTTAAAATCCAAACCAAAACTACCACTTATACATCATTGGAGCTCTAGAAAGTTCTTCTTAGCTGACTCATCAAAGAAAAGGTTATGCCAGCTCCCCCACCACGACCCCCTCAGCTAAGGGATAAGCAGCTGGAGGTGATGAGCAAGCCCATCATCTTCCTCCATTTTCCTCCCCAGTTCTGCCTGCCCAGTGGGCTTCGGGAAAACCAAAAAAGCACCACCTTCTCTACTCCCACCACAGGCTGAGACTTTCAGGGTCCTAGAGGGAGCTGGGTTTGGTGGACTCTGGGAAACAAGGACTCCTTACAGCTCCCAATGACAATACTGCTTCATGGTTTGCAAAATGTTTATTTTATTCTCACAATGTGTCAGACAAGATTTTAAACCTTTGTTTTCCAGAGGAGGAAACTGGCTCTAGGAGATGAAGTGAGGTACTTACTTCAGTCACACAGCTAAGAAGCAGAGTGTGCAAACGTCAGCTTAGCCAAAGTTTTTGCCCTTTGTGACTCTTGTATAGTGGTCAATTAGCTTTGGAAAAAGTGAGTACTTGGCACTATTTCTTTTGATGCCATTACACACTGATTTGGTCTTTCCACACTTGTTACTTCCAACACCCCTGTGAGAAAGACAGGGTGGGAGTGGGGGGCTGAATGAGGTGATTTCAAACCCAAGAAATTGGAGTTAAGAGTCCTAAGTTAAAGTCTTAGTTCTCAGAACTCCACCACTACCAAGCTTGGTGACCTAGGACAAAATCTTCTGTCATTTAAGACAACTTGAAAAGGCAGGGAAATTTGAAACAAACACCACTTCTGTGTCATCCAAACCTTAGAAAAGCCTGCTCTACTTACTCTGAACCTCAGGTTTGCTCATCAACACTACAGGCATGTTGCCACCTGTGTCTGTTGGGCACCCTACAACAACAGGGTGTGATCACCCCCATCCCGTTGCAAAATGGCTCTCCCCGACACCTGTACATCATTTCCTCACAGATTCCTTTTAACCCACTCATCCAACTGTAATGCAACAGGGCACAGTTCATTCATGTTCCATCACAAGGAGATGTGGGTTCAAGACCCGATTGTCTCACTATACTAGCCCCTCTAAGATGCAACCAATATCTGACACTTACCTCACAAGCCAAAGGGAAGAACAAAGAAAATCAAATATGTGAAAGCGCTTTAGAATAGTTATAAAACAAGACACAGAGTGAGGAATAAGAGTGGTAGGCTGTTGGCAAATGTGAGGGACGGAGGAGGGGATTTTTTTTTTTTTTAGGTTTGGCCTTTTTTTTTAACAAGTGAACAGTTTATTAAGAATTAAACAAAGGTATGATGTGATACAGTACAAGCAAGACACTCAAGATAGGTATAATAGTACTACTCACACAAAAACTTAAATTTCACCTCAAAAAAAATCACATTTTTTTTACTTCCTCATTTCACAACTTTATTTTAACCCCTG
>CAUYON010082107.1:0-91333 GCA_963573935.1 Arctocebus calabarensis
ATGAACACAACTGTGAGACACTAGTATACTAATGTTCTGAAACTCTGCTGAATTGTTTGTACAGTGCTACAATGTAAGTGCATGGTGGCAAGTTTGTGAACTTAATTGTCAGACCTTTTATTCTCCTGATCTAGTAAGCAAGGTTTGGAAGGTAAGGTAAGAATAATTATATTTAATGCATGATTTATTAAACAGGCATACCTTGGAGATATTGTGTGTTTGTTTCCAGGCCAGTGCAATAATGTGAATATAGCAATAAAGTGAATCACGCAAGTATTTTTTCTTTCTTGATGCATAGAAAGTTATGTTTACACTATAGTGTAGCCTATTAAATATATAATAGCACTATATCTAAAAAGTGTACTTGCCTTAATTAAAAATACTTTATTGCTAAAAATTGCTGAGGATCATTTGAATCTCAGGGAATCATAATCTTTTTGATGTTAGTGGGTCTTGCCTTGATATTGGTGGCTGCTGACTGATCAGACTGTTGGTTGCTAAAGGTTGGGGTAGCCATGGCAATTTCTTAAAATAAGACAACAATGAAGTTTTCCACATTGATTGACTCTTCATTTCATGAAAAATTTCTCTGTAGCATGCAGTACTATTTCATAGCATTTTACCCACTGTAGAGCTTGAAACATTGGAGTTGATCCTCTTAACAATGCCACTGCTTTATCAACTAAGTTTGTGTAATATTGTAAAGCATCAGTATTCATAGCATCTTCACAAGGATGAGGTTCCATCTCAAAAAAACTACTCTCTTTGTTTATCCATAAGAAGCAGCTTCTCATCCATTAAAATTTTATCTGTGATTGCAATAATTTAGTCATTCATGAAAGTTGAAATCAAACTCCTATAAATGTTGATATTTTGACTTCCTTTGATGAATCATGAGTGTTCTTAGTGGCATCTACAATGGTGAATCTAGTGAAGGTTTTTAACTTACCTTGCTGAGATCTGTCACATTAATAATCACTGTTTGTAATAGTGATAGCCTTATAAAATGCATTTTTAAATAATATGACTTAAAATTTAAAATTGGTCCCTAACTATGGGTTGAAATATGAATGATGTGTTAATAGTCATTCCCCATACTAATCTCCACATTCATCTCCATCGGTGCTATTGGATGGCTAGGTAGATTTTTAGAAAGGAATCTTTCTTTTTTTTCTTGAGCAATAGATCTCAATAGTGGGCTTAAAATATTCAGTAACTCATGTCCTAAACAAATGTGCTGTCATCCAGGCTTTGTTCTTCCACTTGTATAGCACAGACAGAGTAGAGTTAGTGTAAATCTTAAAGGCCCTGGGATTTTCAAAACAGTAATTGAACATTGACTTTAAGTCACCACTGCATTAGTCCCTAATAAAAGAGTCACCTGTCCTTTAATGTATCGAAGCCAAGCATTGACTCCTCCTCTCCAGTTATGAAAACTATCATATTTTTCCAATAGAAGGCTGTTTGATCTACATGAAAATCTTTGAACATTTACTCACTTTTATCAATGATGTTAGGTCTTCTGGATAATTTGCTCGAGCTTCTACAGCAGCACTTGTTGCTTCACCTTGCACTTTTATGTTACAGAGAAGGGTTCTTTCTTTAAACCTCATAAACCACTCATCTGGTTCAAAATTTTCTTCTGCAACTTCCTCACCTCTCTTAGCCTTCACAGAACAGAATAGATTTAGGGCCTTGCTCTGTTTTAGGGGATTATTGTGATCGATTTGATCTTCTATTCACACCACTGAAATGTTTTCCATATAAGCAATATGGCTCTTTTGTTTTTATTATTTGTGAGTTCACTGGAGCAGCACTTTTATTTTCCTTCAAGAATTCTTTCTTTTCTGGCCATAAAAATGCATTGAGGTAAAAATAATAATAAAAAACCTTTTTCTTTATATTCACGACTTGGCTATCTATGCAAGAGGCCTAGCTGTTGGCTTATTTTGGCTTTTTACTTACCTTCTTCACTAAGCTTAATCATGTCTAGTTCTTGATTTAAAGCGGGAGATATAGACTCTTCCTTTCACTTGAACTTTTGGAGGGTTATTAATTGGCCTAGTTCCAAGATTTTTGTCTTAGGAATAGGGTGACCTGAAAAGAGAGGGAGACAAGGTCATGGCTGGTCGGTAGAACAGTCAGAACAAACACCATCTTATATGGTCAGAATTTGTGGCACCCCAAGATAATTGTAATAGTAACATTAAAGATTACTGATCAGGGTGGCACCTATGGCTCAAAGGAGTAGGGCACTGGCCCCATATACTGGAGGTGGTGGGTTCAAACCTGGCCACAGCCAAAAACTGCAAAAAAAATATTACTGATCACAGGCTTGGTGCCCATAGCACAGTGGTTATGGTACCAGTCACATACACCAAGGCTGGAGGTCTTGGCTCGAACTGAGCCTGTGCCAGCTAGACAACAATGACAACTGCACTTTAGGCTATACTACAAAGCCATAGTGATCAAAACAGCATGTTATTGGCACAGAAATAGAGACATTGATATTTGGAACCAACTAGAAAACCATGAGATGAACCAAACATTTTACAGCCTAATCTTTGATAAACCAAACAAGAACATACACTGGGGGAAAGAATCCCTCTTCAATAAATGGTGCTGGCAGAACTAGATACCCACTTGTACAAGACTGAAACTGGACCTGCACCTTTCTCCACTCACAAAAAATTGATTCAAGATGGATAAAAGACCTAAGGCACAAAACAATTAAAATCCTCAAAGAAAGTATGGGGAAAATATTGGAAGCTATGGCCCTTATCACAAAGGCACAAAACAATTAAAATCCTCAAAGAAAGTATGCGGAAAATACTGGAAGCTATGGCCCTTATCACAAAGTCTCAAAACTGCAGATGCTGGTGTGGATGTGGAGAGAAGGGAATACTTTTATACTGTTGGTGGGACTGCAAACTAATACAACATTTTTAGTAGGCAGTGTGGAGAATCCCCAAAGAATTCAAGCTAGACCTCCCATTTGACCCTGCAATCTCATTGCTGGGCATCTACCCATATGAAAAAAAAAATCCTTTTATCACAAGGACACTTGTACCAGACTATTTATTGCAACTCAATTTACAATCGCCAAAATGTGGAAACAGCCTAAATGCCCACCAAATCAGTAATGGATTAACAAGATGTGGTAAATGTATGCTATGGAATACTATTCAGCCATTAAAAAGATGAAGACTTTACATCCTTTGTATTAACCTGGATGGATGTGAAACACATTATTCTTAGTAAAGCATCACAAGATTGGAGAAATAAGAATCCTATGTATTCAATTCTGATAGGAGGACAATTAAGGTCCTAGTACATGACGGGAAGTGGGGGATTGGGAGAGCTGAGAAGAGGAGGAAGGAAAGGGGTGGGGGTGAAAAAATGTGATGCACCTTTTGGGAGCAGGACACAAATATAAGAGTCCTTATCTAATAAAAGCAATCAATGTAACTTGGTTCTGTGTACCCTCAATGAATCCCCAACAATAAAAAAAGAAAGATTACTGTTCGCAGATCATAATAGATCTAGCAATGTAAAAGTTTGAAATGCTACAAGAATTATGAAAATGTGGCACAGAAACACAAAGTGAGCACATGTTGGCAAATGGTTCCCGGGATACATGCCCAATGTTGGGTTGCCAAAAACCTTCAATTTGTGAAAAATGTAATACGTGCAAAGTGCACTAAAATAAGATATATCTGTACATGTAGTTGTGCTTTACCATTTTGCAAAGTATGTAGTCTAATTAAAAGCAGAGTCTGTCATATCATTCCTTTAGTTTTTTTTCTAAAGTCAGGAAAAATAGCATCACTTCCATAATATGAAGATATACACCTGTTCTACAGAGCCATGATGAGTGTGTTCAAGATTCAGGGGCCCAGATGAATGGACCAGGTAAGTAACAGCTCTAACAGCATGATGCCTGACGGAGGCAATTACCATGTGTGGGTGGCATGTGCACACACATGTAGGTCTGGTACAAACATGGTCCAGCCCGCTGGCTCACTTTTCAAATCAGTTTTCTTACCTACTTAATGAATGAAATGCCTTCTTAGAATGTCTTCTGTTTTAAACATCTAAGCCATTTTAAGAAAGGATCCTAATGGATCTAAAATATCTTGAGTGTAGTTCGCCAAAATATTCTGGAATTTTCTTTTACAATTGTCCTCAAAACCAGATTACAAGTCATTCAAGATGATAAATTACTTTATGGTGACATTTTATACGTTAATACAAAATGGTATTATTCAGTTTGAATCCTCACTCTATCTTCTTGGCTATTTCAAAGATGCTTCTATAATATATAAAATTTCCATCCCTTAAAGGATTAAAATTTGACAACTGCAGAGGAGGCACCTGTGCCTTGGTGTCTCCTTCACTTTACACTTAGAACTAAATGTAGAACCCCCATTTCCTATGCCTAGGTAAATTTCATGTGAATTTCCTAGGCCTCAATTCCATGAATGGACTGTGTCCATTTATTGATACATTAATTCACTTTGCCCTGGCAAAGGGACTGTGTTTGTTCATTGATACATTCATTCACCTTGCCCCAGCGGAAGGGACTGTGTTCACTCGTTTCCTGGCCAAGAAACCCATACACCTGTATATACCCTGAGACTAAAAGCCTAAAGGGGGAGACAGGGAATGACCGTGAGAGAAACGGAGAGAGCTTCTCTCTCCCCACTTGAGTTCTCTCTCTCTACCAGGAGCTTTAGTGTTTTCTGTATTCTTTTCTGTAAATAAATTCTGTCTTACCACTGGGGGGGGGGGAGGAAGAAAATACCATCAAGGCTATGTTAAACAGTCTGATGAAAACATTTCAGATTGTATATGAAACCAGCACATTTTACCCCTTGATTGCACTGATGTACACAGCTGTGATTTAATTAAAAAAATAAATAAATAATTGTCAAAAGGATATATCATCCATCTGATGGTTTTTTAGCTTAAAGTCACACCTTGAATACAGAGGAAAGTTCAAACAAGTGCAATGTACTTGATTATTTTTGTGTATTGATCAAGGGTCCTGTATTCTGCTTTAGTTTCACATTAAGAGAAATTGGAGTTCCCAGAGAGTGAAAGCACGATTCCAATGGCAAGCCATTGATGTATCAGACATGGACCTGGATGTGTTGATTTCATTGTCAACATCCCATTATACATCAGCAAAGACACTGCCACTGTGCCTCTACTCCCATCCACTGTCTGAAATGCCTCAACGACTCAACAATGAGGCAATGACAGGAGGTCGTGCTGTGGTAGGATGCACACTTGCTTGGCATCAGAAGACCTGGTCAGGAATCTGGGTGTTGACCAAATGAGGCAGACCCTTTGAAAGCACTTGCATGCTGCCTGGCACCTGGCACTCAAATGCTGATTTTGAATCTGAAATTTAGAAGTTAAAGCTATAAAAGTCAAGGGCTACTGAATTTTATATACACAGTTTGATAATGGGATAAAAATGCATGCTCTAAGAGGTCAGGCTTTTAACAACTCAATACAGCAAATCTCTTAATTCTTTATAAAAAAAAATGAAAGAATCTAGCCTATAATTATTCTGCCAGGTCATGAGGTGTAAGCAGGTAATTTTAGAATGTTGTATAACTGTACTTTAAACTATAGACTGCATTGTCAGGGTAGTAATTTTTCAGGTTTCCTGTGGCAGGGTTTATTTTCTCAATATAGAAATGTTCAATTTAGGGTGCTAAAATTTTACGTCAGCATACCTCTTCCCCATCTCAGTTTTCTTCTTTGCATCTACTCACACTCATCCACAGCATACATATGATGCACATATATGTGTATGAACATGTGCATACATATACATTCACACATGTCTTACTACGTGCAAATTAAAGCTAAGTAGCCATAATTGGTCACTTTTTGCCTTATAATTTCTATTTTAGGAAAGAAAAACCCATCTCCTACTTTTCTGCTTTTGAAAAAAGTATGGAGAAATATATTAGCATTCACAAATGAATTGACCTCTTGTATTTCCTTTCTTCCTTTGCTTGTAGTCTTGCCAAGATTTTCTAATATTTATATTTCAAACACAGATTACAAACCCCCTGGGCTGGATTCACACTAGCCTCTTGGCTTTCTCCAGAACCTTATGTAGCCCTGTCACTATCTTGATGGTAAATCAAATAACACTAAGCATCCTTAGTAAGGCCTTTGCCCTGAAAACTGAGGAAATTTAACCACAATAAACATGCTGAGAATAAAATCAGGCTCTGCAGTAATTATTAGGTCAGAGGCAGGTAAGCACGATTATTTCTGCATTGAACAAAGACAGGTGGGTAGGAGCTGGCTCTGCAGTGAGGAGCAGGGTGCATGAGGGCTGGGAGGTGCTCAATCTATATGCCCACATACGTCCAACACCCACGTGTTGCCTCCTATACATTTTCCCCACCACGCTATTCTTCCTCTGTGTTTTTAAAAGCAGTCTTAAATTGATTACCATTTTGTTTCCCTCTTTATACTTATTTCTGTGCTTACAGGCAAGGGATAGTAAATTAAGCACATCTAAAGATTTAATGCTCAAAATCACCTTGGATAATTGGCTTAAGGGGTTGAGCCATGCTTTCCTCCAGTCTCTTAGTCTGAATGCTATTTCTTCTCAGAGGGTACATCTGTCAATAATGTCAGAAAGCACTGATGGTGCTTTCTTGGGTAAATTAGGTGTTTCTTGGAACATTATAAATCATATTTAAAATCCAGTTTATTTTCAAGCTGATTTTAAAGTCTCGGTGCTGTGCTAACTGAATAGAAAATGCTAGATGTTTGAAGGAGGGGTGCAAGCGCTCAAGTGCTAATGGCATGAGCCAAACTTAAGAAAACAAATAGAATTTATACCCTCTGAGGAAAGAAGAACACATTTGGTTTGTCAAAAAGTGTGTAAGTTTGGCCAGGGCCTTCACGAAGGAAACTGCTTGAGTACCTATTACTCACTAATAAGCACTGTGATCCATTATTCACTTGGGATATCTGAGTTAGTCCTCAGAACAAATGTACCAGGCAGGTGTTATCATGCCTTCTAGGGATGGAGAAACTGAGGCTTGCAGAGGTTGATATCCTCCTCCGTGCAAACTGTGAGACAGGGATAGCCTTGACATTAGAATCCGTTGTGTTGTGAAGTCCTTGTTAATTTCACTTCATCCCAAGTTAGACATGCTCCTTGACAAGGTCCTCCTTCTGTGTTCAGTGGTGTTCTGGTGATCTGCACGTATTTAGTGTTGAGTCTGAGGCCAGTTTTCTCTTGTCAACATTGTCTCTTAACACTGTTCTCAGCCATGCTCCTATCAGGACAAGTTTTTCCTGTTTTATATAGAGGGATTCATAATGAAATTTTGATAATAAGGATCTGTTGCTGAAAGAAATTTGAAAACCACACCTGTGTAGGCATAATATGAGTATGTTTTATAAATAAGACTGTTACTATATATAAAAATATAACCTATATATAAAAAATTTGGAGCTATTTTGTTCCTATCTCTGCTTCAAAAGACACGCCCACAGACCATTCTAGAATGACCATACTCTAAGCCTTGCTTCAGGGTGAGAGCCCAGCTCTGAGTCAGAGTTCTAGGTTCTATTGCTTGGTTTCTACATTCATGGACTGGAGATAATAGCACTTCCTCTTATCAACCTCAGAACCTTATTGTGATGAACAAAGGAGACCAAAGAGAAAAAGCTGGTTTGAAAAAAGAAAGACCATGGCTATCATATAAGACATTGCTGCTACTGTACTTTCTATTTTTAGAAAGTTGGAGAATCGCCATTCATCTGAAAATTATAGTTAAGATTTCAAAGGCAAAATGTTAAGAGATAAGGATATTTAGCATGGGACAGATGGGGATGTAAAAGGCATAAAGCCGTTTTTAAAAGCTCATCCAGAATAAATAATTATGGCTTACTAAGTTCATAATATCTGCCCTAGAATTCTAGGTATTCACAATATTGGCTGCTGTTCATTTTCAAACTTTAATGAAAAGGTAAAATATGAATCACTTTGCTTCTTTTTCTTTTCTCTCCTAATTGGAATCAAAAGAATGAAATGGTTGACATGAGACCAAAGTTACTATTTGACTCACACTGATTGAAATAAGGAGACGTTATTCTCTGAGTTATCAATCTGCCTGTCATTATTTGTTTCTTCCCCTCCTTAAATCCTACTTTTCCTTCCTCCCTTCCAGAAAACATGGTATTAAACACCAACTATGTGCACCTATGAATTGAATATAGCATCTGCTCCAAAGATTCTCAGTCTCGCATCCAGATCAAAACACACTCCACTGTGACGTGGACTCTGTCCGAGGTCTGCCTTTACCTTGCTGACACCACTGCAAACATCTGGGAACCCAGAGGACGGAATACCCAGTTTTGCCTGAGGAAGTCCAAAAAAGGTCTCAGGGTGAATATTTAGTTACTAACAGCTTTGGTAATTTCAGTTCCACATTTCAACTTCTGTGTTTCTGATCAGTTCTATTTTAACCCACTTAAGAACCTATTCTTGCTTATGGGCCTTGTCAGTATGAGAAGGTTCCTCTGATGAAATCCTGAGAACTTTTGATATTTTTTGTTCTCTTGGTTCCTTATCCTACATACATCTCTTTTTTCCTTTAACGTTACATAGACCTTAACCCTGTAGACACCTACCTCCCCAGTTCCCCTTTTTAATCCATGTTCTTTCTGCTCTTTTGCTTTCATTTATTTCTCCTGCACTTCCTTTCCCTTCCCTCCCTTTGAGAAGTTAGGGACAAGATGGTTGGATTGATTATGGGAGACCTAGAGACAATATATGGGGAAAGTTGAGAGAAAAAACAAAACTAAGAACCAATAGTTTAATCTTTTAATATTTTTTAATATTTTAATCTTTTCCTTCTCTTTAATAAATCCTTTTCAGATTTCTATTCTCAAATTTTATTTTTAATTACTTCTGGCTCAAGAGAAGGGGCAAATGGTTTCTAAGGAGTACCTATGGGGGCAAGCTCTTCTTCCAGACAAGATAGCAATTGATAGTGGTAGTCTGAATTGTGCAATCAGAGTCACTTGGCATAGCCAGACCTACTTCTTAAGGTCTGCTTTTTGGAGGCACTTTCTCTCTCTGTCATTACAGGACAATAGTTCCAACAGGCACTGTGCCCTTGCAGGGCTGGAGCACACTTAGCTGTAAGGTTTGTTCACTATGAATTAAAATGAGCATTAAATTACAGAGAAAGATTGAAATGAACATTGCAGGTGATTCTGGCAGCCTGCTCTCTATCTTGCCAGGTACCAAATCATGTCCACTTTTCCCTACTGAGCTATTTTTTCCTTCTTGAATCCAGATAGTGGGCTCACACTGTCAAAGCAGGTCTGGATCAGCAGGAACATGTCCGAAGGCTTCAGAGTTATCTTCTGGCAGTCTACTGAGCTGCACAGTGCACACAGTCTTTGGAGCCAGGCTGCCCTGATTCCAGTTCTGGTTCTACCACTTATTTTCTGTGTGAGCTTGGACAAGGGACTAAACTCTCTAAACTTTTTTTTTTTTTTAACAATTTGTAAAGTGGAACAAATAAAATTATCTTTGTTCCAGGATGTGTGAGGATTAAATGGGGAAGTAATAACTGGCTCTATCTAAACTACGATCATGATAACACTTTGCATTTATTGAACATTGAGCTCAATAATGCTGTGGGTAAGGTAACTTTGGAAACCAGTAAGGAGGATTAGGACACTGAAAGAAGATGAAACTTTTCCTGACTCTCCTGTGTTTATGCAACCCCGTCTTGGTGTTTGTCCAGTTGAATTTATATAACACCTTTTTGTGTTTGTTTTTCTCAGAATATCACTAGATAATCAAATTAGCTGACAATGAGTCAAACTCTGAGATGATTGTTTTACCTTCAATAACTCATTTAATCCTTTCTGAAGTTTTGCAAGATAGGTACAAATAACACTAACACAAAGATGAGACTAGTGAGGCTCAGAAGTGTTAGGTAATTTGTCTCAAAACAGTCCTAGGCCTGTTTGCTTCTAAAATCTTTGCTTACTACATCATGGATTTTGATCAACCAGTTATTATTACTACATAGCTCATCTTTTCTGAAATCTCCAGCCACACACTGGATTCGGAAATATCCCTTTTCTAGCCCCTTGGGCACTTACTCAAAATTCTGACTGTTCCTTTACTCTTCTGCATATTCAGGGATAATACTCTCCTGGCCTTTTTGCCTTTTGGAAGAGAAAGCTTTGCAGATTTAAATCTATTTATTCTGTAAGGTCTAGCTCAGAGCCTGTCTTGTGTAAGAAGCATCTCTTTGATTAAGTTGCAGACTTTCCTTAGTGCCACAACGATCTCTCCCTCTATGGATTCTTATTTGTGCATTTTAAAACAATATAAAATTCTATCACACTTAGTCAATTTTATACTGAATAACAATAATAGCATTTATTGAACATTTTCTTAGCGCTAAACTCTTTACAAGAATTTCTTTACTTAATCTCATGGGAACTCTTTTAGTTTGAAACATCTTTTATGTTCCACATTTTATAGATGAGATAATTGAGATTTAGAGAGGTCGAGTGATGTACCTAAAACTAAAATATGATGGAGTCAGGATTCAAATAGTCTTACCCCGGAGCCCAATCTCTTATTTACTACTTTTTCCCACTTTCTTTAGTCCTGAATTCTCAAATACAATGTAAGATGGCCTCTGATTTCATCGTGTACTATCAAGGTGCTCAGTGTGGTGAGTTTCAAGGTCTGGTTCATTCAAAGGATGTTTTGGGGTACTTAGATTGTATGTGTCCTTGAGTATTATACAAACAAAGGCCAATTCTATCTATTCTCACTTGTCTTCACACAGGCATAACAAACCACTTCAACCCATGGAAAGCACTTCTAGGAACCTTCTGGCCTGTGGAATGAGTGATGAGGGGCTATTGACTTCTAATTGAAGACAGGGAACAAATCAATGGGCAGAAGTCCAATATCTCAAACTGACGATATTAAGGCTTCCACTATTCCATTTCCAGTGATCAGTTGGATCCATTCATCCCAATTACCTTCATTATTTTTTTTTTTTGCCATCTTAAATACATGTATTTTATTATTCTTCATTACATTATTTCCTTCCCCCCAGTGGTAAGACAGAATTATTTACAGAAAAGAATACAGAAAACACTAAAGCTCCTGGTAGAGGGAGAGAATTCAAGTGGGGAGAGAGAAGCTCTCTTCGTTTCTCTCCCAGTCTTTGCCCGTCTCCTCCTTTAGGCCTTTAGTCTCAGGGTATATACAGGTGTATGGGTTCCTTGGCGAGGAAACGAATGAATACAGTCCCTTCCACCGGGGGCAAGGTGAATGAATGTATCAATGAATGGATACAGTCCATTCATGGAATTGAGGCCTAGGGAATTCATAAGAAATTGACATAGGCATAGGAAATGGGGGTTCCACATTTAGTCCTAAGTGTAAAGTGAAGGAGACACCAAGGCACAGGTGTCTCTTGGCAGTTGTCCAGCCTTTTTGGCTATTAGAGCCTCTGGTGGGGGTTGGAGGTCCCCCTCCTTGCCTGTCATCCAGCCCGCTGGCTCTTCAGCTGGCTGTCGCAGCACCAACACCACCAAGGAGGAGGCGGCAAGTCCGCCAGCTCCGCTGAGCTGGCTAGGGCGCCATATGTCCTGCATCAATTCTCCCTCTCCGAGTAGAAACTCTAACTGCTGTTAGGGAAAAGGGGCAAAGACTCGATTTAACTGCTTCCTGCTGAATCGAGTGATGATAGAAGGGGGCAGTTAGGGTTTCTCCAGAGGGAGAGTGATACAAAGGTTCATGGACTGGAACCATCTTTATTGCATGTGGCTTGATGACATTTCTGGAAAACATAAATCTGATTAGCGTAATCAGTAATAGGCAAAGGTAGAACAGCATCAGGTCAGAAGCACTTATTCAGTGATGCTACAAGAAAACCAAATTAGGATTTTTCTTGCTGTGTCCTAAATAATAACTTCAAACTTTCTTTTGGCTCACAAGTGTAGGTGGTCTGTGGTTGGCTGTCTTCATTGCCTGCCTCCGTAGAAGATGGAGGGTTCCAGGATTTTACATGTGAATGATGTACGCAGGAATCAACTCCTATAACTTTAACAGTAGAAGAAGACAAGATAACAGGAAAGGGGACTTCCCAAGTTGGGGTCAGGGAAGGTGAATTAGAGGGGAGAGTTTTGATCATGACTAGATCTCCAGGAGGGAAAAGTTCCTGTTTTAGTTAGTATGTTCCTCTCCAAATGGGTGCAGGACTTTCAGGGATGATTAGGGAGGCATGAGAGAACAGCAAGTTATCCCAATTGCAGGTTTGAGGCTGGGAGAAAAATTTGGTAACTGGCTGTCCAGACACGGTATCCAAAAGAAATTTTCTATCCTGGCGCTCCACTATAAGGCAAACCTGGGGCTCTTGAGGGGTGATGACACAAGCTGGAGCCATGAGAATTTACCCCGGGCACTCTCAGTCCAGTTTGGGCTCCGATGGGGTCACTGTCCCCGGAGGCCTTCACCTCTGGAGACAGGCCACCCTCCAGGGGTCACCCTTGCATTCTGGACAGGGGCCAGGTGACTTGCCCAGCCGGTGGTACTGCTGGGGGCAGTATTCTCTGAAGTGGCCAGTCTGACCACAATGGAAGCACTTGTTTTTCCGCTCCTCTATGAGGGTTACTTATTATCATCTCTGCTGTACAGAAAAGGAAACTGAGACTCTGAGAAAATAGGAACTTGCTGGTAGGGGTGCTGCTGGGGTCTGCACCCAGCTCTGTAAGCTTGTGCTCTTGGGTCGCACACCGTAAGTCTCCATGACTTGTAGGGGTGAGAGTCAGTTAAGACCTGGTGAACGGCCAGGCTGTCAGGAGGTCAGGGTGAAGGAGGGCACAGGCTCTGTGTCCCTTCTACCACATACCAGCCATGTAAATCTAGGCAAAAAGGTCCCTATGCTAAGACTCTTTTCCTTCAAATGTACAATGGGCATAAGGATAGGGCAGACATTCTGGCTCTAGTGCAACATGTACTCATATACATATATATCTCTGAAAAATCTCATGTTTGCAAAATGATGATGTAAAAAATAACAGACTGATAGGAAAACTAGACTTAGAGAGAGAGAGAAAACCCAAACTATGCCACTTTTAATCAGAGGACTGGAAAAAACAACCCTTCTTAAAATGCCAGAATGGTTTTTAAAAAGGCATGTTGAATTCATAATAAAGTAAACATAAAAGGGCAAGGTTGCTGACTGCAGACAGTGTGAAGAGGGACAGGGGTTGCTGGATCATGGGGACAAGGGCTGGCCAGACAAAGTGAAGTAAATCCTGCAATCATCACTTTGGAGTCTGAGCCAAGGGTCCAGTCTGAGGCCGGAGGAAGAAAGGGGGTGATGGGCATGTGGACAGCCCTGGGTTGCTCCACAGCCTGCTGTGTCCAGCTGTTATGTCCAGCTTCATTTGTCCCCACTGCATTGCTCTGTTGATATGTGGTGGTGCAAGGCAATGACATGCTGGAAAAACTGTAGATTGAGCAACCAGTGTGACTTGAGCATCAGAACAGCGAGCTTCCCTCTCTGCCATGTGTTCACACTAACTTGTGTTACAGAAGTGCGTGTGATCACAGAGCAGGGCAGTGAAAAGTGAACGAGATAATACAGAAGAAGCACTGTGTACACGTCGGGCTCAACAAATGTTTGCCAGCAATAATGCAAATAATAATATATGCCAGTTTTCCACTCATGCTCTTTGGGCTTTCAGAGTTGTGAAGGGTGTTTGTCCAGATCCATTGGTTTGGGGGCCACAGACTTGGCCACCTTACCCTCTCCATGCACAGGCATGTCCCGAAGTTTCATGGCTCAGTGTCTCATCTGGGACCACACACTGTTCAACCACAGTCAGAGCTAATTTAACAGACTCTTAACAGACTCTTCTATGGAATCAGTAAACTCTGTTCAACTCTGCCATGTTTTGAGGCCTTTTAAAAATTTTCTCTGCCTTTTTCCCAGGCCATGAATTCCCTATGAAAAGTCAGAAGAGCTTCGAACCAACTGGTTTCCAAAACGTGCTTTCTGGATTGTACAGCCCTGTTGCATTCTTGGGGGCCAATCTGACTGATGCCCACCTCTTCTGTTTTCTCGAATGCGACCATGATCCATGCTGTGATGGCTTTGTCCTCACGCAGATCCCAGGAGGTAATGCTGGCAGTGAGGGCCCAGGCCGAACGGGTTGGGGACATGCTGGGATGCAGAAGCTGGGTGCCTGTCCCTCTCACCGGCCACACCCTGAGCTGGCCACTTCACACTGTGACACTGGTTTATTCCTTACTGTTGTCTTCAGGGGAGGCAAACAGCTAAACTGAAGCTCAGAGAATTCTGATCATTGCTTGTGGTCATACAGCTTGCAAAGTGACAGAGCTGGGATTTGACCTCCCGGGTGTGTCTTCTGCAACATCTCACTGCTACCTGTGCAGCCTGGACTGGGCACATTTGTTCAAAAAATGTGAGCTCATTCCTCTTGCCCACAGTCACTCACTCAGTGATAACGTACTGAGCGCCCACTGTATGCCAGGCCCTGTGAACAGAGGGATTGTCATTTTCAATAGCATCTCAGCTGGGGGATGTGCTTCTGCTTCTAGAAACATATCCATGTACACAGCAGTGTAGCCTCATGGTTCAGGAGGGACTTTGATGTCATGGACCTGGGTTCTAGTCACTGCTTTGTCACTTTCTGGCTGTATAATCTTGGGCAAGTTGCTTAAACTTAGGTGCGGTTCCCTTGTTCGTAAAAATGGAGATAACGATACTTCCTATTTGCTTGTTATGAAGATAATGAGTGCAAAATGCTGGGCCTAGATTTGGCTCCTGGTTTGCTGACAGAGGGACTTTACTCTGCTATAAGAAACAGTCCTACTGTAACCCACTATGTGACCAGTAACATTATCCTTACAGAGAATTCTAAAGATGAATAAAAAAACCTCAAGTAGTGTGATCTATCATGCTATGGCCCACATTTGTCAACGAAACACTCTACTGAATTACCATATATGTGCAGTCCAATGTCCTGGGTTTGAGGAACAGATGAAAGGGGCTTAGGGTCCATAGGAAGAGGAAGGGTACACCATGACAGGGTCACAGCCTTCCCTCCTTCCTTCGTCCCTGCTGTCATTCAGCAAATGGGCATGGGCTCCACTCAGCACCAGGCTTGATTAACAAGCCACGTATGATGGAGGATGCCCAAAGCGAGGACAGACCATAGAACCTTAGAGGGAGAGGCCAGGAAGGCTTTGCAGAAGAGGAGGGATGCAGGCCAGGCTTATGGGATAAGCAGTATTCTGAAGATAGAGAGGAGGCGGAGTCGGGTCCAGAGCGGGCATCTGTGAGCTGAGCTGGAGGCAGAGACACCCATGTGCTGTGATGGGGGCATTGGACTGCTTAGAAGTCAAGCATTTCCTGGTGTCATTCCCAGTGCCATAGGCACCTCTAGCATCTACCCGCCACCACCTTCAGGCTTAGGGTAAAATGGGCCCTCTTCTTACAACTAGCCCTGAGTGCTGAGTGCCAGCACCCACTGCCTCCCTCTCTCAGGGGTATACCCCCCTTTCCCTTCTTTCCTGCTTCCCACTTAGCAGCCCAGAGCCCACCTGGTGCCCACTCTGAGGCATGGGCAATGTTCTCAGCCTTGCTCCTTACCACACAGCCTTGACCTCCTGTCTTCCCTCAAGCACCCCTCCTTCCCCACCACAGCCAGACCCTGCAAACTGAATCCCCCCCAAATCTCCCACCCAGCTCTCTGGTCACCAGATGACCTTTCTGGCATCTTTTAGTCTGCCTGCCTCTGGCAGGTGACACCACTGCCCTCTGGTTACTTCTCCCAACTCTGTCATCTCCTGACCTCCAAGATGTCCTCTTGCTCGTTGGGATCCTTCCCCTTCCCCTTCAGCTTGTCAGACACTTCTTAGTATCTAAATCCTCACACACTGCTACAGTGGGTCCTGGCTCACCCCTGTTGGGGCCTGCTTACACTTTGTGGATCCTGTGCCCCCCTGGTGGGTCCTGCCTGCTCCTGGAATGATATTAAGTCCCTTCTTTTAATATTCAAGTCCACACGTTCACCACCCTGATGAACTAAAACTCCCCAGGCTGTGAAACAGCCATTTGTCCTCATCTTTTGGTGAGCCACGCGACTTTGGTGCAGAGGAATGCTGGTGAATCAGGAGGATCCCAGGGTAACTTTCAACTGGGTCTCTGAGTGGAGCAGGACTCAGCCTTCCTGACTCATGGCACAGGAAGCCTGCGCTCTGCTTCTCTGCCTCCACCTCTCCTCTCAGGGCCAGGGAGAGGAGAGGATGCTTGTTAATTGCTACACTCTGAAAACAAGTTAAATATTACTTGGAAAACCATAGTTTTCCCTATCCAGAGAGATGAATTGAGACTTCCTTAAATCTTGCCCAATGTGTAGGTTTAAACCAGGTGAAGGAAGAGGCAAGCTGACGCGAAGTGGAGGGAGCAGCCCGTGCAGAGGGCCTGTGGGAGGAGGGGCAGAGGAGGAGGAGGAGCCCAGATAGGGTGGGCTGGGCCAAGGAGGGCCAGGTGGGAGATTTGACAAGGGGAGGACAGGCATGGAACCAATGGACATTTCAAGCTGGAAAGTGTCATGATCAGTTTTGAGTTTTGGAAGGAACAGTCTGGCTTGGCTATGGAGAAGGTCATGGGTGAGAGTTAGAGAGACATAGAGACCGGCTGGGAACCACTGCAGTGGTCCAGAGAGGAGAGGGTGGTGGCTAGACCTGGGGCGATCACCACTCCCCTGGGTGGGGGAGGAGGAGGAAGAGGAGGAATAGTCAACAGGACTTTGGATATGGGGTGGAGGAAGAGGTGTCAAAGGTTATTCGTGGGTATCTTGCTTGTTTGCCTGGGCGAGTGGTCTAGTCCTATGGCGGGTAATGAAAGATGTCAGATGTCAGATTTGGTGAGGGTAGAAGGAAATTTAGGAAGGTCATGAGTCCATTTGGGGCAGGTTATGTTTGAAGCACTTTTGAGACATCCACAAAATGCCGGCTGAGCTTTTGGATACAAAGATCCAGAGCTCAGAAGGGAAGTCTGGGTGGGAGATATAAATGTAGGAATGACCAGCATCAAGATGGCATCAGTAGGTGTAGGTGTGGGTGTGGGTTTCCTGAGAAAATGGAACAGGTGAGAAGAGAAGGGGAGTTGGGGCTCATTAGGTGTGCAAAGAGGAGAAGGATTGGAAGCCAGGCGGGGAGGGGGACACCCAGGAGACTGTCGTCTCCCTGAAACCAAAAGGTAAGAGAGGACTAAGGGGTCAGGAAGTCATCAGCGGTCTTCATTGCTGCCGAGGGTTCAAATCAGGTGACCAGGGAAAAACGCTGAGTTTAGCTCCCTGTGGCCAGTGGTGGCTAACATGAGAATGCTCTGTTGGAGTGATGGGCAGGAACCCAGATTAAAGCAAGTTGGTTTCTAAATTTCTTTCTAAGTTTAATTCTCTATGATCAAGTGATGTGGATGAATGTGAGTGCTTAGGCAGGGAAAAACGTGTTGTACACACACAGGCACACAGGGAGTATCTACACATATGTGTGTATACCTCTGTTTAGAACACTGGATTTCAAACCCAACATTTGTTTTTTGAACTAAATGTATTTCCTGAAGACACTATCGTTTCCCCAGATGCTCAGTTACTCACTAGATCACATGCTTTTTCAAGTTGGAAAGGATGACTTCATTTTTCTTAGGATATATATGGAAGAATCATTCTGTTCCATGGAGCAGTAAACCCACAAAATCCTGGCCTGCAGCTCACTAGCCTCTCTCCAAATTCAACCTGTGATCTATGAATTATGTTGAGCTGAGCAACCACCTGGCAGCACTGAAAGCTAAGCCTCCTTTGAACACCCGTGAAGTGTCAGGCAGATGTTTATCCCATTCTTGTCCAATGGCCAGATATGAACTTTATTTTCTGTTAGATAAATATAAGGATATATGCAAATTGTGTTTGTTCAGTAAAGTCCCAGTTGTAGTTAAGCCTAACCCAGGAGTTATGCCATATACCCTACATTGTGCCCCCAGGTTTGGAGTTTTATGAAGCTTTGGCAGGATCTGCTGATGACCAGGAACAGAATCCTGCTACCTCCTTCACAGCAGTCTGGAAAGTCATTTATCTCTGGTAGCCTCCCTCTCTTCCCTTGCTGCCTGCCCCCTGACTCTGCCTGATGCAGCCTCTAGCCACTAAATGGTTTTGCTTCCAAGGAATTCATGAGGCTTCTGAACCTACATTTCAATGGAGGCTGCTTAGAAGAAGGGCTCAGAGGGCTTTTTGTGGCTTAAGGGTCACATGGGTGTGACTGGAGCTGCAATCCTCCTGTGTGTGATCAGAAAAGTGACTTCCACCTCCTCCCTGACCCCTCCCAGCCATAGGCTTCTCTGGCACTAGCTATAGAAGAAAGCTGCAACGGTTTCTGTCCTGAAACCTGAGTGCAGAGGAGAAGATGCACCCTGCCTCCTGTTTAATATTGTCCTCCAGCTTGTGAGAGGCCCAGGCCACAGAGCTCAGGTTTCCTTGCGCTCCTGCCAGTGCTGACTGTGCAGGTCCCTGTGCTGGTCCTGCCCTTGGGCTCCATGGCTGACTTGGTCTGCACCTTGCTGAGACTTTTGCTGCCTGCTGGCCATTCCTCACTTTCTCAGCACCTGGAAAAACCAATCTCCTTTTCTTTTCTTTTTTTTTTTTTTGGCAGTGTTTGGCCGGGGCTGGGTTTGAACCTGCCACCTCCGGCATATGGGACCGACACCCTACTCCTTTGAGCCACAGGCATCACCCCACTCTCCTTTTCTTGCCTCGGTTTCCTCATCTGTGAAGTGTGGTGGTCTAACTAGGTCAGTGATTCTCTGTGGTACTCTTTACAAACCCTGATGCCCAAACGCTGCCACATCCCATATGTGCCACCTACCAAGACAGAAACTCTGTGGTCTGTACCTAGAAATGAGCATTTTCAAAATTCTCTCTGTTTTTGAAATCATCCATCAGTCTAATACTCTGGTTTGGGAACCATCACATTGGATGACCTCAAAGGCTATATTTTTGCTTTTAGGTACAGAGTTGCTGGCTTTTAACTACTGTAATTTGAGAGTGGCCAGCACAAGAGAAAAGGACAAAATGCGAAAAAATCTCTGAGCCAGACATCCATGAGTCACATATTCTGGTGAAATGCTTGGAACTATATCCAGACCTGGACATAAATTAGGAAATGAGGAGAAGGAACGAAGTAGGAGGCGTGGGTTGTGGGGTGATACATTTCCCTTTTTTTTCTTGCAAGAGTCTGAACAACTATACAACCTATAAACATTATTTATCTAAATGATATATCAATTATTTAATCTGCAGGGCTGAGTAAACTTGGGCGATTTACTTAACTTACTTAAGGATCAGTTTGTTCATCAGTAAAATGGAGATAACCTTTATTTGGATTAATTCACACCACATACCTCTATCAAAACATCACACGCACCCTGTAAAGACATACAGCTATTATGTACCAATAATTTAAAAGATGGAGACAGGCAAAGCTTACTAAATGCAGAATACAAATGTCTTCATACAATAACTAAGAAAATGCCATGAAGGATATGTTAAACAGTTTGATGAAAATATTTCAGATTGTATATGAAACCAGCACATTATATCCCTTGATAATGTACACAGCTATGATTTAATTAAAAAATTAATTAATTAATTTAAAAAAGAATTAAGGAAATGAATGTCCTCAAAGCACTTGTCATAGTGGCTGGCATGTAGCAGACCTCAAAAACATTTGAGCTACGTGAAATTATCCAACTAAAATCATTGGCATATGCTATTAACTTGAAAGAAGGTCTTCCTGATGCTAAACCAAGTGATGCTAACCAAGTTAATGGAGGGCAGCTTTTTAAAATCCAGAGTTGGAGGACATGTTTATGATGAGATAGTTCAATGTCTCCCCTAGTTGCAGAGTCCACTCTGCATAGTCAGTCATTTGGGGACAAAGTGGACGTTTGTGTCATAGGTGTGCAGGTCTGAGGTTGTGATAGTTTCCTAACTTTGAATCTAAATACTCTCTCTGAGTCCCTGCAAGGTCGATCTCTCTCATGTGTGTGTGAGTGTGTGTGTGTGTGTGTGCGTGCACATGAGTGCATGAGAGGGAGAGAGATGGAGAGAGAAAGAATGAAGGAGAAGGAGGAAGAAGAGGAGAAGAAAATGCAGAAGCAGCAGCAGCACCTCCCAGAGATCCGTGTTGGGTGGGGTGGAAATGGTGCCTGAGGATTCTGGCAGTAACCCGCCACACACACACACACACACACACACACACCCGGGGACAATGAAGGGCTGTTGTTGCCGAGAGCCTGTGAAGATGAGGCTCTAATGGAGAGGGAAAGGTCAGCGGCCACGGAGGTCTCCCTCTGGGAATTTGCCAGCAACACAGCTATAGCACTGTCAGGGAAGACTGTCCCAGTTTAAAACCAGGCTCTTGAGTTCCACTGTCCTTGTGCTTTCCTGAGGTGTTGTCACCATCCCAGCCACAGGCTCTCAGGGTACAGAGTGGTTCTACAGGGCCCTGCTGTCTCCCTCCCATTACTGTTCCTCCCCTTTCCCTCCACAGGTCCTATCCTCTGTGGGCTGCTGAGCACTCCTGACATCCTGCTTTGCAATACGGAGGACTGGAGGGGCTCTGCTGAGGCCCAGGCCAGCGCCATGTGTCCTGGTGTGATGTACGACCAGGAGAGCCGCCAGGTGACTTTGCGTCTGGGAGGCCAGGAGTTCACCAAGAGTAAGTCTCTGCCTTTCGTCTGGATTTCTTCAAAGTTATTTCCCCCACCAGCGAGAGTCTCCTGGTAGAAATGGTGCCTAGGGCTCCAGGGTGAGTCAGGCACCTCTGAGGCTTGATCCTATACTCAGGAATGTTCAACATGATGCTTCCAGGGGGCGTGCTCATCATTATGCCCTCTTCAGAGTGAGGTGATCTCTCCAGGTCTCAAGGCCGGTGAACAGGAGGGCTGAGGTCTGAAACCAGGTGTTGTGGTTCCCAAACTGTTGTTCTTCCTTGCCCTCCTGCCTTGGTGCCTGTGGGTGATGCGCGTGAAGGACTTGGCAGACCTCCTGTGTAGAGTGTTAAGAGTACAAACTACAACTATTGAAAATTTAATCTGGAGCACAACTGTACTAAAACTGCTTTTATGACTATACCTCTGACCACACAGAGCTAGGGCCACCTCTAACTCACACAGTAAAAACGCTGAGTATTCCAACAAGTATCAGTTTGCTATCTTTAGAGCCTTACTCTGTTGAAGTGATTCTCAGTGAATATTGTGTCTATTGTAACTCTGATAAGCATTCCAGAGGTATTAGTGGTATCTTATTTTGTTTTGAAGTGTCAAATCTCGTGACTATTAAAGTACCAAAAAAAAAAAAAAAAAGAGTAGATGATGCTATTATTGTCATTATTCTTTAAATTCATCACCTTGCTTTGTCATATTTTAAGACTGGACTGAGTTTCATTAATTTTGGGATTCACACCATTGGTCATAAAACCTGGCATAGCAAATATACTTATATGCAGAGTATATGGTTACTAAAGCCTGTAAAAAATATTGGAGAATTTGGTGGAATTCCATGAGGCTTAAATAGTTTCTTCTGGGATAAATAACATCAAATAGCTTATTTGTATGCTGGGTAGTAAAAACATGGTATTCATTAATTCTGAGAAGTAGCCCAGGGTGAACACAGGCATTGCAAGAAAGACATATGATAGATTCATGGGCAATAAATCTAGAGTGATTTGCTTAACCCAGAGCATGAGCTTGGGGTGTGCCTAAAAAGTGGACACTATGCCCTTGTCTGGCCTCCTGGAAAAGGAATGATTACTGAAAGACTTTTGAAGGTTTTAGGGTTTTTTCAGTACCTGGTGTGTGTGTGTGTGTGTGTGTGTGTGTGTATTGTGGGGTGAGGGCAAGGGTGTAAGAATGGTAACCCTATGTTGAGGATTTTAGGTAGTCTGAAGTATATTCTTGATATTCTAAAGTGGAGTTTCCCTCATACACAAACTGAGGGAAAGCTAGCTTCAACTGAGGAAAATAGGGCATAAATCTTTCCTTTCTAAATTAAGAGCCCAGCCTTTAAGTACAATTAACCCCTGAGAAAATAAATACAGTGGCTTAAATTCTTACTTAAGTGTGAATAGCTGACAGATATGGCTTTCTAACAACCAATGTTGATGGAAGGAAAGAGGAGGAGGATTGCAGGGATAAGACCTACTGCAGGAGAGGGAATAGAAAGGACTGAAAGATCACAGGGAAGGGCTAGGGACAATAAAGATAAACTCTATCCTTGCAAATATGGTTAAGGCTCGGCCTCCTTGTTCCCACTTAATGATTATGGATTATGGATAGATGGTGTTCAGATTCAGACTTCGGAATCTGACCCCAGTATTCAAATCCCAGTGTGAGTGCATGTTCACTGTTTGGCTTTTCTGACTGCCCAATTATAAAGTGAGAAGTCTGACTGTTAGTGTGTTTGAGAGGATTAGAAAAGGAGGCACAGGAGGATGGTGCTGGCATAAGCAGGCACCCAGGCTGAGGTTTAAAATTCTCAGAGCTCAGTCCCTCTCTTTCCTTTTGCTCTGTGACCTTATCCAAGTCACTCAGCCATACTGAGCCTCTGGGTCTCCTGTAAAGTGGGGGCATGTGTTTCAATATTACTGAATGAAGTGCAGGTGTCCTCTGCAGGCTGCAGTATAAAGACTTGTTCCCTGGTCCTTGGTCCCTGGTCTGCCAACTGTACACCCAACAGAGGCACTAAATAGGGCCTCTGAGTATGGACATCTGCTTTGTTAATTATCTCCCTGGGTACTGCCAGGATCTTGCTCAATAGCTGGCCTGGTTGGCCAAGAGTTAGCATTTTCTTATAAAGCATAAGTGAACTTATTGCCAGGAGTGGGGAATTACAACCCTGCAGAATACTCTAAATTCAAGTAGTAAGCATGTTGATACCTGTTTTGCACTATATGAAGCATGCTCACATGCACCAGCTCAATTGATCCCTCTGACTATCTGGTGAGCTAGCTGGTTGCATCACAGTTCTACCTACGAAGAAGAAGTTCAAGGCTGTGACATGACATACTTCTAGGAACGGCCTTCAGCTTTGTAGGCCAGAATGGTCCATCCATCTCCAGGACCACGGTCTGCTTCCATGGCCCTAGGTATAATTTACTGGAAGCATAAAGTGCTTCAAAATTGACATGATACCTGCAAATTAAGGAGTCTCCAATAAGGAAGAGTTTTCCTCCTCAGATCTCTTTAGGGCTTGCTGTACTCGAGATTAAGTCACCTTAATGGTGACTTACAATATATTCTATGGCAAGAATTTCAAAGGGCTGTTGGGAGAAGAGACAGAATATTTAGGTAAGGTGTAGGGTCAGTGTGAGTTGTAGAGGTGAGCTGGGAAGTGTGTGAAAGCCATAGGGTATATGAGCTGCAGAGGTGAGCTGGGAAGTTTGCTTCACACAGTGGCCAGAGCCCTAGTGCTCACCACTTCTGCCCTCACATCCTGAATATCTACCAGGCAGGTAGATATGACCAGGCTAGGTCTGGAGGACAAAGATGGGCAGAGTAGTTTCTGGCCTCAAGGAGTCACAGGCTACTTGGGGTGACAGATGCAGAAACTATGAAACACAGCAGGCCTCCTCTTCGCCCATCTTAGCAGACTAATGGGATTGCAGAATGCATCAGCCCACAACAAACAGATACACAGACAGCCTACAAAACACCTAGAGACCCTTTTTATAACAGTTCGAAGACAGTACTCTTTACCAGGAGGTTTCTCTTTCCTGCCATCAGCAATGAGTGATGACTGAGCAGATGAGATTTCTGCTCAGCCCTTGCACCTGGGTTGGTGTGTGTTCTCAAGTTGGGAGCCCACCAGGGACTGCACTCCAGATTTCCCAAGAGCATATCAGAGAATTTGCGACTATTGGGTGTTGGCTAGATCGACCCTCCTATTTCTAAGAGAAATATCTTAGAAAGCTGTGGGACTGCATATGGCTAGTTTCTGACAATATCTCTGAGTGCAAATGGATGAAAAACAGACGGATTAAATGTCCTCTAATCCCATAGTGACTTAAAACTTGATAGGAAAAAGAGGATTTGGCAGAAATACTACTGGGTTCATTCTGAATCCAAAAGGCTTAGTGTTGTTGAGCAGCTGCGAGGCTTAGCCTAATGTGTGATGTTACTTTTTTCAGAGACTGGCTCGTATCAGGGATTGTCATTATCTTGTGGTGCCAAGAGCTAGGTGGAGAAGCCTATGCTGTATCTATGATACTCATTGTAACCAGAAGAATCTAGATTAGATATCTGAGGAATACCTAAAAATAGGATGGGCCATTTGACAATGACCCTACTAGTTACTTACAGCTGCTGTCATGGGCTGTGAATTGCCATGTGCTCAGCGCTATGCTTTGTGTCTTAGTTTGGATTCTCCCAGAATCAGGCATGAGATGAGGATTCAGGCATGTGTTTACTTAAAAAGAATGACAAATATAATAGACCTGTTGGGAAAGTGTTACAGAGAAAGGAAGACACCACAAAAGGGTGGACTCTGGCCAGTTGCTCTTGATCCCATGAATCAGTGCGAAACACCCTTCACAAGGATCCCCATCTGGGCCAGGGAGCAGGTGTCATTCACCAGGGCTCCAAGGTGCTTGGTTGAGCACTGCAGGAGAGTGGCCACCTCCTGGCCCATCAACCCTATCACGCTGTCATGGCAAGGGCATTGATGGCTTCCTGCAGTTGCCCACAAAGAGTCGCAGCTCTGACCAGCAGTTCCAATAGTAAATGTTACCTCCATTAATCCTCTTAGTCCTAGAGATAAACAGTATTGTCTCCATTTCCTGTGGGGGAGACTGAGGCATAGAGACTCTGAGCTTACTTCCTTTCCTGAGTAGCAGAGCTCAGATTTCATTAACTCGGTGATCATCAGCTCTGCTTTGTGCTGGCAGGTACAGATGTGGGGATTAGAGTATTTGGCTCCCTTTAAGGAAGCTTACTGTCTCATAGAGGAGAGAGGTGAACACAGCACCTGTTGGGTGAGTGGCATTATGCTAATATCACTAAGGAGGAACTCCTCCCCGCCAGGGGCCATCTTTAGCACAGAACTTTAGGAGACCGTCTCTGCCGCTCACCATGTGCCTCCAGACAATGGGAGTCAGGCCCGGCCCAGCCAGATCTCCTGCAGCCACATTAGCAGTTCCAGACCTGCCTAAACCAAGCTGGAGGCTCATGACTGTTGGGTGATTCTTCATAATGGTCATCTGTGATGACTGGAACTCTCACAACTCACTACTGGACTGTAATGAAAGCGAGTCTTTTAATTTTGCTGCACATCCAAGCAGTTACTAGCAAACAGGCTATCACACCCAGTCACTTGCTTGGTGATCCCAATTCAGTTCCAGCTCTTTTAGGTGTTCCAAGGGTAACTTGCTTGAAAAGCTTATTTAAGACAGAACCAGTAATATCCTAAAAGCTGAGCTCAACTCACCTTTTCATCAAAATCAGATGAAGAATCGTTCACGTGGTGACTAGTCATAGACAGGTTTTGACCTGGGGCTTAGGACTCTGCACGTTCTTCCTGTGGGGGCAGGTGTGAGACTGGTACTTAATTAGCCAATCTGTGTGTTTCAAATGCTGCAATCTGACCAACAAATGTGTATTTATTTCTAGCATTCATTAGGCTAATTAGCAAAGCCCAAAGAGTTAATTGGGAGAGGAAAGAACTGAGTTATCTGTGGAGTCATGGAGGGGTGCTCTGGGACAGCCCTCTTCAGAGACGCATGTCCATTCCAGAACAAGGTTTCCTGCTGAGGATCCTGCCCCTGCCAAGGGCACAGATGAAAACTAACCACCATAGACACAGCCTGTGATTCCAGAGAAGTATTCTGTGGCAAATTAAGACCATTTTTATTGTTTCATGTCTTCAATTTAAATACTTTATCCTGTGAGAGTTAGTAATCCCACTGCTAGATATTGACCCAGAAGAAAAAAAATAATTTTACCATCAGGAAATTTGCACTAGAATGTTTATCGCAGCTCAATTCACAATTGCCAAGACATGGCAACAACCCAAGTGCCCATCAACTCATGATGGAATGCTATTCAGCCAGAAAAAGAAGGAGACTTTGGGCAGTGCTTGTGGCTCAGTGAGTAGGGTGCCAGCCCCATATACTGAGGGTAGAAGGTTCAAACATGGCCCCGGCCGAACTGCAACAAAAAAATAGCCAGGCATTGTGGCAGGCACCTGTGGTCCCAACTCTTAATGGTCCCACCATTACGAAGAATCACCCAACAGTCATGAAGGCTGGGGCAAAAGAATCACTTAAGCCCAGGAACTGGAGGTTGCTGTGAGCTGTGTGACGCCACGGCACCCAACCGGACATATACCGTGTGCGATAAATTAAAACTCTGTTGATACAAAAAAAAAAAAAAAAAAAAAAAAGAAGAAGAAGAAGAAGGAGGAGGAGGAGACTTTACATCTTTTGTATTACCTGGTTGGAGTTGAAGCACATTCTTCTTAGTAAAGTATCACAAGAATGGAAAAGCAAGTGTCCAAATGTACTCAACACTAAGATGAAGTGAGTAGATAAATAAGTACACACCCACAGGAGAGAAAAACACAATTATACTCAAGTGGGAGAAGGTGGAAAGAGGAAAGGGGGAAGTGGGGGGATTGGTGAGCTCTTACCTAGTGTGCACAATGTGAGGGTAGGTAGCACATCCCCTGGTGAAGGGCTCAACTACAACTTGAACTTTACCTTAGAAATGCAAATAATGTAACCTAATCATTTATGCCTTCATATTAATCTGAAATTAAAAATAAAAAGACCACACAACAGCCATCTGCACTGAAGAATCAAGCTCTCCGCCTGCCTCCCCACTTCAAAGAGTGTAAGTGTGGCTACAGCCCTAACTGCAGGGAGCCTGGCCTGTGTGTGTGGCAGGAATACACTAACTCCGTTACTGTGGAGGGAATGAATGGGAGAGAAGCAGTTACAGCTGGTATCATGCTTCAGGGAAGAGGAGGAACAAGGCTGGCTTCAGCTCTGTGCATCTTCTCATCAGCAACAATGTTATACTGGGGATGTTTGGAGCATGGAGAGAAGAGTCAGAAGTCCGCTTTAGGAAAACTGATTGGTGGTTAACCTTATGTGTGGGAGGCCAAAATCCATGCTTACCTGGGAGGCTGTGGGTGTCACCGATAGCTTTGGTTCCCCATTCATTTCTCCCTGTGTTCACCTACATGCCAAACACCAGTTCTATGCCAGGAATTGTGCCAGAGCTGGGGAGATAAAGCAGAACAAGGCTTAGTTTCCAACCTTGGAGGCTCAGAACACATCCAAGAAGTTGGACATAACTACCAGGTATGCGATGAAAGAACGGTGTTCTCTGAGTACCATGTACATGCAGAGGAAGGGTGCATAGCTCAGATGGAGGGTTCATGGGAGCCTTCCAGGAGGACATATGCAGAACCAACTCTTAAAGAATGAGTACAGTCAGGTCCAAGAGAACAAGAGTACTAGGCAGAGACGAAAGTATGGCAGTGCCGCAATGGTCTGATGCCAAGCATTCGAGGTGACAGGGTAGGGGTGGGGACCTTTAAAGCAGAGCTGGGCATGAGGCTGCTTAGCTGTCAGGAACTAGATCACAAGGAACTGAATTCTGAAGTTGATATAGCTACGGAAGGGTGGAGGTCGGCTTACCTTTCAGGAAGCATGCCTCAGGTGTTGTGGCTGAGGGATGGGAAGACGCCAAGATCAAGGTAAGGGATTAATTAAAAGTCTAATGACATCAGGACACAGGGAAGGCCTGGGCTGGATGGTTTAGGGGAGGGGATGGACTAAGGGTAGTTTAGGAACCAGCTTGGTGGGATGCAGGGACTGATCAGGAGTGAAAGACAGCCTGGGAGGAGCTGCCACCACTAACTGATTTAGAGAGTGTAGTAAAGAGCAGGTTGGGATGTAGAAATGGAGATGGGAGCTGAGGAGGATAAGAGCAAAAAGGGTAATTTTAGTCTTTCACTTCAGTGTTCTCCATGACTCCTAGGGAGACTTGGCAATCATTTTCATAATTAAAACCAACAAGTGGCTATAACTCTCCTTGTCATGATTTCCAAAGATGCTTCCCAGGGCACAGTAGTCTCTTTCTATGCCAGTCAAGTGGCTTTCTGGACCTATGAAAGAGCTCAACATGTGGGCTGAATTTAACTGAATTCCATTGTAATGAACTGTGTTGAAATGGACAAAAACCAAGCCTGAAGTTAAGACTCACCACATTTCCCAGGCTGGATGACACAGGGCTCCATTGCCTTGAGGCAGACAAAATTTGTAAGAGGGCCCAGTTCCTATCACAGTTCAGTACATTCTGGGCCAAAGATACCATCCAAAACTCAGGTGAGTCTGATCAGAATACTCATTTTTCTCAGGGTGATGGAAGGTGCCTATGATTTTCCACTTTATGTAAAGCAGGATACACATACCGACAAGAGTAAGATGGTCTGGGCAGAGAGAAAGGTACCTGGCTCACCCAGGTCAGAAGCTGAGACTGCGGGGAGGCATAGGCCCTGCTCTTGGAATTTCCTAAAGGACTTTTGCTCTCAGAAATGGGCAGGGATGGGGATGTGAGCAAGTTTCTATTAAGGACTCATAATCTAAATTACCAATATTACCCATTACCCACTTTAAGTGGCCGCTGGTTTTAGTCTTAGTTTTGAAAGCAATGAAGCATGCTATAGATAAGATACTGTTTCTCTAACTGTAAAATGAGAATAAAAATGCATAATCTAAAGTACTTTTAAAACTTTAAATTCATATTGCTAAAAATTATATGTGTATGTCTACATATACTCTCGGTAATTATCTATCTTAGAAGATCATTGTACCAAATAGGTTTGAGTATAAAAAATTAAAAAAAATAAATTGTCTGATTTCCCCTGAGAAAAGTCTTAAGCTTTACAGCCTGAGCTTTATAATAAGCAAATGATGGTATCACGAGGAGATAGTGAAAACAGAACACACCTGCACAGGTGGCCACTGCCTGCTCTGCGCTGGTGTTGTAAGGCATGTGGTGATGACTCTCCATAGTGCAGGGAACAAGTCTCAGAATTTCAGCGATCCAAGTCCAGGTCTCCCAGATAGTGTAGGTTTTCACTTCCCCAAATTTTTATAAATGACTTCCACCTTTTGAAGGAGGCTATAAGAGAATTATGAGCGGGTTCTTTAAAGAAATGTGTTATTCCAAAATTGGGCAGCTTGAGAAGTTCTTGTATCCTTGCTTATTTTCATCTCAGAAGTAAAACCAAAGGGAAATGCAACTCAGTACTTGGGGGTTACCCCATGTCATAGAACATGATCATCCCTTGTGGGCTCATCACTTTGATAGCTGAATGTTCTGGGTAGTACAATGTAGAGTGCTGTAAACACAAGAACTTCTAGGATTTTCACTATTTTAGATGGGCAGAATTCTAAAGTATAATCGTGCACTTCAAGATATTTTGAGCAATGATGAACTGCATATATGATGGTGGTCCCATATGGTTATAAGAGCATGTATAGAAATTTGATATATAGTGCTTGATACTGGCAATTCAGATCAAGTAGGGGAAATGACTGATGGTCAGTGATGGTGCTGGGATATTTTTTTCCACGTGAATAAAATACATAAATAAAAACATAGATGTGTCTAGACCGTCCATGTTTGTAAATACATGCGACAATGTCAAGTTTCTCAGAATATATCCCTGTTGCTGAGCAGTGCGTGACTGCTTTCATCATCCTTTCTCAGTGTGGTGGGTAAGAGAGAACTTGGGATTTGGAGCCAAACAGGTGGCTTTGAAGTCTGGTATCAACCTCTCTTGGCTTTGATTCCTTCACCTGGAAATTGGGGACCTTGCTTTATAGCATGCTTGGAAGATTTAAATTAGGTAATGTAGGAAAGGTGTTCATTGTAGATTTGGATAAATGATAATACCTGCTTATCAATAACTGCCTTTAAAAATAACAAAAATAAAATTTTATCACATCTTGATGTCAGCACCTCTGGCAGCATGGGGGGCTGTTTGGCTCCAGACTCTGCTGTCTGAGAGGTGTCCTCAGCCTTCTAGGTCACAAGGGAATTGAGAGGAACTCAAAGGCAACACTAACCATCTAGAAATGGTGTGGCAAATCCAGTCACATCCAGGTGGCATACAAGTGGGTTCTTTAAAGAAAGGGAAGGAAAATTGGATATTGGTAATAAATAATTGCCAAAAATTGGTTACTTATCAAATGTAGAGGACTCAGGAAGACAGTTTATGTACAGTATTGCCAGACTCACAATTACCACACCTTTTTGCCAATGAAGCGAGAGTGTCCAAGGAGTTATATGATATGGAAAACTAGTACAGCCCTCTGGTCTCCTCTGTAAGCCAATCTCCAATTCCCTAAGTGATTCTGTGGGAAGAATCACTCATCAAAATAATCCCTTTGGTGCTCCAAGTGTAACACTGCGCTCTGACCAGCTCTGGTTTTGTGCCAGGGAGCTGGAATAGGGCTCCAAAAACTTTTGGGTTACATTTCTATGGGAGACAGAGTTCTCAAGCCCAAGAGGGGCCAATGTGGGGGGAATGGGGCTGTTGTGATAATGGGGGGTATCCAGTGGCAGCACACAGAAGCTCCCCCAAATAAACACCTTCCTTTGCAGGTCTGATGACACTGCCAGGATCCCAAGACACCTTTGCCCATTTCCAGCAGGTTTATCTCTGGAAAGGTGAGCTCCATGGTGGAAGGGGTGGGGATTTAACAGGACACTAACTGCATGAGATTGTCTGGCCCCACATGTCATTCTCAGGGGACTCCTGTACTCCATAGGGAAATGTGCAGAGATTTATTTGTTAAGTGTGTGCTCTCTGTGGAAAAAAAGGGCCTTATCCCTCATCTAATAAAACACCAAGAAACTCAAGAAGGGATGGAAGGAGAAAGCCCTAGATTCCTGTGTGATAAAGTTCACTGACGAGGAGTCACCCTTGTTACCAGGCGGGGAGTTCTGAGCCTTCCCAAATGCAGAAGGCATCTGCCCAGCTGCTCAGCCCCATGTGCCTCTCTCTCTGGGGCTCGGGGCTCAGGGACAGGCCCCTGGGCATGTGGCACCATGGACTCCAGTTTAAAGAGTCATGCTGCTGAGGACCATGGGGAAGGGTGGGACAAAACAGGAGGCTCAGGCCAAGCAAATATTTGGCACTTCCTTTCTGCTTGTTTGTTCTCCTTCAGGTTTTAATATATGGGGCAATGATAGATCTATTATTGGGAGATTGGCTGATGTTCCATAAAAAGGCCAAGGAGTACAGACCTATTCCAAGGGTCTCTTTGGCACCTTATCTCAAGTACCTGCCTGTGGACCAGGGAAATGTCCCACACTGCTGATACTATTTTGCTGAACAGAGGAGCACCACTCCTCCTCCCCAAGGTTACAACGACTCTCCTCTTTTCCTTCCTAGATTCTGACATGGGGTCACGGCCTGAGTCTCTGGAATGTAGAAGAGACATGGTACTGAGGCCAACATCTCCAGCAGAATCAGGTACCAACCTCAAACCTTTTCATACACTCAGGTATCCATCTTGGAGACAAGATGACAGTACCCAGGTCTGATCAGTGAATAGACCCATTCATGTCACTCTGTCCTGCACAGACTCCTCTCTCAACGTCTAATCCACTACCCACTCAGAAACATGAGATGTGCCTCATGTGAGTAGCTGGACAGAAATTAAGGCAGAATCAGCAAATCTACCACTGTCAAAATAAAACAACCATGCTAACAAAGCCAGAAAAAAAAACTATTAAAAAACAAGATTCATCTGTCTGTGGTCAGTGCCTCTCTTATGCCTGAAAAGTGTAAATCAAATGCAAATATTCTGAAACTGTTAATGAATGAGCTGTCTATGAGAATTTTTTTTTTTTTTTTTTTTTTTGAGACAGAATCTCACTCTGTTGCCCAGGCTAGAGTGCTGTGGCCTCAGCCTGGCTCATAGCTTCTGGGTTCAAGAGAAAGAAGTTGGGCTCCCATGTGGTTTCGGAAGACAGGAAGGTCCATAGTTAAAAGTTACAAACAGATAGGCTTGATTCTACAACTTCCTAATGATAGGGTGGGCTGCTGTGGTGGGCACAGAGATGCCATGAGGGCTGTGGGCATATCAGCCAGAAATCCCAAGGAGGAAAGTCTTGTGCTAGGTGAAAATGTGGACCAAGTGGCCACCAAGGTTTCTTCTAAACTAAGATTCTTAACATTTTGCAATTGTATAATTTTTAGGATTTGCTAGGGTCTTCTGAAAATTTTCTGCCCAACCAGATTCCCAGTTCTACTGACTTTAAACCTTCTCTGGCCTCAATGAGCCTAAAAATGTTTCTGTCTCTGTCTCTTTCTATCTGTTTTTTCTTCTTTTGTCATTCTCATGTTCACTTTACAGAGATAAGGGTGATGGAAGTTGATTCCTTCTTTTTCAGGTTTGACAACCGAATTCTTCTCCCCTGTGGACCTTGCCCGAGTCATTGTTAATGGAAACCAATCTCTGCCTAGACAGCAGCACTGGCTTTTCAAGCACCTGTTTTCAGCCCAGCAGGCAAACCTGTGGTGCCTTTCTCGTAAGTATCCTGAGACCCACCCGTCTTCTCCAGACCCAGGTGTAACAGGACTATTTAACAACTCCTGAGAAACATCAGCTCAAACTCAGTGGTGCAAACTCAGGAATCACTGCACTCCTCATACCATGGGTTACATAGAAGAAAGATAGAACATAATTCCTCTCTTCAAGAAGTTCACAGTGCAGTTAATCTCTACTCTGCTCCAAGAACCTATTATCCATCCTTCGGCCCATCCATCCATCCTTCCATCTATCCTTCCTTCTGTCCATCCTTCCATTGTCCATCCATCCATCCATCTAGCCAGCCAGCCAGCCATCCACCCACCTATCTATCCATCCATCCGTCCTTCAATCCTTACTTCCATGCATCTATCCATCCATCCATTTGTGCTCCTATCTATCCATCCATCCATCCATCTGTCCATCCATCCATCAATCCATCCCTCTCTCCATCCTTCCATCTATCCATCATCCATCCATCCATCCATCCATCCATCCATCCATCCACCCACCCACCTCTCCATTCATCTACCTACTCATTCATCCATCCACCTAATTTCACTCTGCCTTGATTCAGAGCTACACAGACCTCCCCTCCAGCTAGTAGAACCTAGCATTTTTTCTCAGGCCTTCCAGACTAGGTAGTCATGGATTCTTGGGTCCCTGCTGGGTAGTATTTCCACAGAGAATCCTGTGAAGATAATTCTCCCCTATAGGGTCCCCAAGAACTAAAACCAACTGATCTCTTGCCATAGGTTGTGTGCAGGAGAACTCTTTCTGTCAGCTCGCAGAGGTAACAGAGACTGCACCCTTGTACTTCACGTGCACTCTGTACCCAGAGGCCCAGGTATGTGACAACACCATGGAGTCCAGTACCCAGGGCTGCAGACTGGTCCTGCCCCATGAACCGAAGGCCCTGTTCCAGAAGAAAGGTGTGTGCTAAGTAGAATCTGCATAAATCATATTTCCAATGGGTTTCTGGCTCTGTTGTTTTAGAAATATCCAGATTATTGTCTTTTTTTAAAAAGTAAAGTCTCTCATGCTCCTTGTAGAAATGTGAAGCCATTCAGAGATGCTTCAGGTTAATATAAAGAATGATCTTGCTCTAGAATCTGGCTCCTGTGAACGCATATCTCAGTCCATGTGACCGTATGTCACAGAGGATTAGCAACAGTGATTGTAACAAGGTAGAAGATAGTTTTTCTAAGGACATTAAGAATGCCATTTTTCCAGAGTTTTTCCATTCTGTACAAACTGTCTTTCCTCCAGAAGTTGTACCCCTGTATTCACTGTCTTAGCTTTGTTGCTGGTAGCCTTTCTCAGATTTCTGGTGACCTCTGGTTTGCCACCTAAACATCAGAGGGCCCCACAGCTGAGTAGGCAGCTCTGAGTATATGGTAGGAGCTTCTTGACTTTAAGTTTCTCTGGTTACCACTACACTTTGGCGGATCCCTCATATGGGTATTGTTAGGCCTTTCGTCCAGAGAAATCACTTAATTCCTGGCTGTGGGGCATAAGTCTGGCTGCTAGTGGTTTAGGTGTCAGATAAGGCTGGAAGGCAGGGAGGTCTCAGCACTTGCTGGTGGACTGACTCGAAAGAACCCCCTGTCTTCAGTACAGAGCTCATAACATTCACTCTGCCTGAAGCACCTCCAGAGAATGAAATTTCCACCTTCTTCCATGGCGGAGAGGGGGTAGCTGTCCACTGTAACAAGCAGAGGAGGGCATCTGGAGCTTCATGCTTCTTAACGATATTTCTTAGCCAATCTTTCTGTTGTAGGGCCCCTGCACTCCCAGCCATAAGCATCCGGTGCCTAAACCCTGTGGGACGCTAAAGGCACACTGACACACTGACTTGCTTTTTGGTTCTTCCCATAGAAAACTTGAGCCAGCCTTTTTAGGTCTAGTAAGTCAAATTTTATTCTTCTATATGCTTTCAAGTTTCAAAATCTTTTTTGTATGCCCCCTCTCTTATTCTCTTTGTCTTCATGAGTTTACCCTTTCCAAGAAGCTCTTTGCAGTTGTTTGGGTGAGATTTAGGATGGGAGCTGAGAGTCAGTAATGATTTTAATGTGCTACTTCGAGTTGGAAACTTTCCATCTGGATTTTCCTCCTTTGTCCTCACATCTTGCTGGATACAGCAAATCTTTCTCTAAGTAATATAATTTCTTTTTTCCTCTGTGTAGTAAAACTGGAAGATAAAGTGAAGAACTTTTACACTCGCCTACCATTCCAGAAACTGAAGGGGATCTCTATCAGAAATAAGGAACCTATGTCTGAAAAAACCATCTCTAGTGGGTAAGCCACTTCCACCACCCCTACTTTTTATTATTAAGCCCTTCCTTTTTCCTTAAAGAAGGTGATGCAATAACAAATCAAGGCAAAAGCATTAAAAAAAATATGTCCAGGTGTGATGGTATGCACCTGTAGTCCAAGCTCCTGAGGAGGCTAAGGCAGGAGGATGACTTGAGCCCACAAGTTAAGTTCAGCCTGGGCAATATTGCAAGACCCTCATCTCTTAAAAACAAATAAACAAACTTTTTAGGAAAAAAACTATAAATCTCAACGATAAGGGGGAAAAGGATAATAAGGAGGTAACCATATCAAAAAAACCTTGGCTAAGGTTAAGTTTCTCATATTAAACATAAAATTTAGCTTAAAACTCTGGTTAATGGCATACAGATATGATGAGCTACATCTTGACAATTTACAAAAATTATCAAGCACAATAATAACTTGCTCCTCAAAGCCTCAGCCTGCTGTATTCAGGCTGAACTTTTAATAGAACCATAGGCTTTTTATTTGTTATAATTATCATTTAAACATTTACTTTATTATTTATTTGTTTGCTTAGTTGTATCTAGCTGTTTTACACTTGCCCCTCAGAATCCCCAGGAGACCATTTTTTTTATTAACCCCATTCCTGGTCCTGGTCTGAGCCTGCTGACTCATTGTTTTCTGAGGTGAGATTTAAGAATCTGAACTTTAAGGATGTGTCCCTTGGTGATTTTTTTTTTTTTTTTACTTTAATATTCAAGAGTCATTCATGCATGAATTATATTGATCTATAAAGTGTTGTTGAGTTATTGCACTGAATCACGTTGCTGGAGTATAAGATCTATGTTCGAAAATGGAGGTAGCAGCATGACATGGTGAGTCTGTCTTGAGATCTGGCTGGACACCATTGTTTGGAAAAGAAGGAGGGTTAGGGCCAGGGAGCAGCCTGACTATGGAACTGGGGTGGGAAGTAGGGAAGCAACACTTGTGCATCTGAGCTCTGGGGAGGGTGGTCAGCTGAGAATATGCCTGACCCAGGATGGAGCTTAGCAAGGGGTCTCCGAGGAAAAAGAAAGTGGCAGGTGGGAAGGTGGGCAGGGCCCCAGGAGGGAGAAAGGCAGGGAGGTGGCTCTCGGGCATCAGGGCACAAATGCAGCCATCACTGGAGAAGCTGCCTGGCATATAAAAGCTTCAGCTGCTGGGACTTGATGGGTTCAAGGAAGGAGAGAGAGACAAGCAACTCAGGGTCCCCACACCGAGAAGGGGCTAAGAAACCTCTCAGGTGTCAGGATGAGTGGTCTGACTGGGATATGTGGTCAGGGCAGGGGGATTGTAGAACTGAGCTGGAAAGCACTGGCTCACTTGGGCCCTAACTGGTCTTAGAAGACGGGGCCTAGTAGCTACATTGAATGGGTAGGCACGGTGAGTCCAGAGAGAGAGCCTGGGTGGGCTGATCCAGAAAGCAGAAATGCGTTCACAGAGTGGGACTAGAGAGTCCAGGCTTGCGGTGAGCAGGAGGTGATGCCACAGAGAGCACAGACTCAGTTCCTGAATTCTCAACAGGCCCCGGTCTGAGTCACCCTGACCTCCCCCTTTCTAGAAAGGCTTTCCTTACTGGGTTTTCCTTTTCCTGTCATCCAAACTGGAGACTTTCTACTCCCCTGAAAGCACTATAGGAGCACAATCAGCATTTGGGTTAGCTGGGCTCGGTGCCTGGCACACAGTAAGCGCAGGAACTGTGCGTGACCAATGAATGTGTGAATGAATGAGGGGCAGCAAGGCAACACTCCTGAGAAAAATTAGAAATCTACCCACGCACATTGGCCAAAGCACCCCGATTTAGGAAGTCACAAAAAATGCTGGTCCCCAAAAGTAAGAAGACTGTAGCCTCAGAGGACCGGGGCCACCAAGAGGAGCCTTCAGGCAGCTCTTCCTCTCCTTGCTCCAGGTTCTTTGAATGTGAACGCCTCTGTGATGTGGACCCGTGCTGCACCGGCTTTGGCTTTCTAAATGTCTCCCAGTTAAAAGGTAAGAAACCCTCTCTCCACAATATTTCAGATTGTATATGAAGCCCGCACACTGTACCCCATGATTACACTAATGTACACAGCTAAGATTTAATATAAATAAATAAATAAATAAAAATAGAAAAAAAAAAAAAAGTAAGAAACATACTTACTCTCCCCGTGTATAGCACTTCACAGTTTACAAAGAGCATTTGTGGCTGTGATCTCATGTAACTCTCAGCGTCTCTTGTTGGGGATAGGAAGTAGTGATCCTCATTCACAGAAAGGAAGTGGGGGCTAAGAGAGGGAAGTGGCTGGTAAATGTGACAGCTGGGACATGGCTCCTTGGCCAGTAGTGGTCAGCTTTACGCAGGCAGTTCTTTGTGACCAAACTTCCTTCCTTCCACACACTCCACTGAGCCGTATTATGTTCATCTTTCAGCCCTAGGGTCAGGCAGCTTGGTGGAGTGAACTTCGGATCTATTCACATGATAGATTTAAAACTTGGTTCAGCAGGCTCATGCCTGTCATCCTAGCACTCTAAGAGGCCAAGTAAGATGGATTGCTTGAGCTCAGGAATTCAAGACCAGCCTGAGCAAGAGGCTGAATGAGACCTCGTCCATACTAAAAAAATCAAAGTAAAAAACTGAGGCAGAAGGATCACTTGAGTTTGAGGTTGCTGTGAGCTATGATGGCACAGCACTCTACCAAGGGTGACTGACAAAGTGAGACTCTGTCTAAAAAAAGAAAAAACCAAAAATTCCCCTAAAACTTTGTTCATTCTCTTACTAGTGCTGTGATTCTAGCCAAGTCTTTTAATTTCTCTGAGCCTCAGTTGTCTCATCTATACATAGGGATGCAAATGCTACCTTCCTCCTGGGGTCGTGGGAGGATGCAGTGAAATGATAACAGTAGAGCCCAGTGCGGCCCTGGGCTTGTGGCAGGTGCTCGATGAGTACGATGAGTATGAGCTGCCTCTATCCCTGCACTCCTAGGTCAGGGGCTCCTTAAGTTCAGGTCCCGGGTTTCTCAGCAGTGGCTGAGTTGGTACCTGAAATACAACACTGCACCCCAGTGACGGCAGGCTTTCTTTCACTCCATCTGCATCTTCCATCATGCTGACGTTCCTGGTCCTGGCTGTTTTCTGCCTAGGAGGAGAGGTGGTGTGCCTCACTCTGAGCAGCTTGGGACTTCAGATGTGCAGTGAGGAGAATGGTGGAGCCTGGAGCATTTTGGACTGTGGCTCTCCTGACATTGAAGTTCGCACCTATCCCTTCGGCTGGTACCAGAAGCCCAGTAAGTAACTCACCCTGATAGCTGTGTCCCCTGATAGCTGAGTGGGCAGCTTTAGTTGACTATTTCACAGCCAGGCATGAAGACAATGTCTTTGGATTGGGAAGTACATTAGTCAGGATTCATTTGGTGCAAACTACAGAAACTGATTCTGTTAATTTAAACAGAATAGGCCCCCTTCCCCATATTCTTGTTCTGTAATTGGGTGATAGCCTTCATATGGAAGCTATAAATTAGCTTCATATTAGGGCTGAGTACATTGGATACTTTTTCTTCCATTCTTGAGATACTTTGCTAAGAAGACTATGTTCCAGCTCCATCCATGTAAACATGAAAGAGGAAAAGTCTCCATCTTTCTTTAAGACTGCATAATATTCCACGATGTACATATACTATAATTTATTAATCCATTCATGGGTCAATGGGCACTTGGGCTTCTTTCATGACTTAGCAATTATGAATTGGGGGAGGATGGGCAGAAGGAGAATAATTGGTGGGTCCACACTTGTGGTGCATTTTGGAAGGGTACAGGTGAAACTTACTAAATGTAGAGTATAAACATCTATACACAATAACTAAGAAAATGCCATGAAAGCTATATCAACCAGTTTGATGAAAATATTTCAAACTAAATATAAAACCAGCACATTGTTCCCCCATGATTGCATTTATGTACAAAACCATGATTTAATAAAAAAAAATTAATAAATAAACAGAATAGGCAATGACTGCCTATTGCCTTGTAGGAAAGATGACCAAGTAGACCTCAGAAAAGATGGGCATGAACCAGCTCCATGGATGCATTTAGCAAGAACAGATAGACAGCTTCCTTAGTGTGCCACTGTTGCCAGCGATCTGCTCCACAGGGTTTGGTTGTTGCAGGCAATCTTTATATCTAAGGTAGAGAACTGGGCCTGCTTGGGCTCTGAGTACACCCACTGCTAGCGGGAAGGTGGGGCAGCTTCACCGTTCCAATAAGACTGTGTGAACTAGGGTCAGGGAGGCTTATCAAAACAGAGAAGGTTCTGTTGCTGGAAAGGCAGAATCAACAGGATGCACCCTGCCAGGTCCATTGTTTTTCTCACTTTGATAATTCATCAGGACAAAGGAGTACATGGCGGTCTCAGGGAGGGAAAAGGGAACAACCGATGTGTGTTTGACGATGCAAATAGGGTAAGAATTTCAAGGCCAAGGCAGTATTGGCCCGATGTGGGTCCTTAAAGTATACATGGGGATTATATCCTGGCACATTTTAGAAGCTCAACTCAAAATCAGTGAAAGAATGAGTGAATGGCCTTCATGGTATGTCGGAGAAGCTATTGGACTCAGATAAGTAGACATTAGTGTATTCCCAACTCTGTCATCTACGGATCTGTCCTTAGGAACTCCATACCACTTACCTAGTTACTCCCTTAGTAAAATAAGTAAGCGAGACTCACTGTGGTCCTGTCACCTCTTCTTGGGTGTCTCTGGCATGGCAGTACCATGGAAATTACACATCCTCTCCATGTCCCAGAAGCAAAATCACAAAGATATCCCAAGTCCCACAAGATCAAAAGCCCTATTAGCTTAGGAAGAGTCAAATGGAGAGGCTGAGCTGAACTTTAGTGTTTCCGACCTCTCTGACTAGTGCATTCCTCCTTAGTTTCAGGGTAAACGTAGGAGGGGTACTGGCCTTGCTTGGTACTTTCCCAAGAAATTAGAGCCATGCAGTGTCTATTATGGAAGTAATCTTGGACCCAATATAACATTTTGCCCAAGGTAGGCAAAGGGAATGGACACTCTTCACGTGCCCACTATATGCCAGACACACAATATGAAGGGGTCATGTCATTTGAGACTCATGATCCCTGCATGGAGTAGGTAGTGTATCTTCTACCTTAAGATGAGAAGGGTAGCACTAGTGAGAAGCAGAGTCATGTTGCAAGCCCAGATCAGGTGATCCCAAACTTACATTCTTCTCTTTTATGATGTTGCCTCCTGGCAGGTCTTCAATATCCCATAAATGACTAAACTTGAAAATAACAAAATGCTTTGAATGGCCGGTTTTCCCCTCAACTCAGTTAACTAACAAGAAATTGACTAATAAATTGGACAGAAAAAGACTAATAAACTAACAAACCAAACCAGTTGGTGGTTTGGTCTCTTTTTTTCCGGAGCCAGGTCTAACCTGAAAGGTTCAGACACAGATCCCGGACGGGGCTCCTCGGCCCCCACTCCTGAGCCTACTGGTCTCATGTGCACTTGTTACATCCTGGTGGATGGCTTTGAAGTTGTTGATTGTCTGAAGATTCTGTTCCCAGGCTGAATGGAATCTTCCTGCTCATGTCTACCCTTCAGCACCCTGCAACTTGATCTGAATTTATGCTGTTGAATTTTTATTTTATTTTAAAATCTTGAATTATTTTTAGAAAAACATCAGGGTTATATAATGAAATAGCCTCAGTTAGGTTTCTATTTAGGGAAGAATTTTCTGTATATACGAATTTCCCTTCGTGAACTCACAGGGGCAGGGAGAACAGGCCTGCCTAGGAACTCTGGCCTGAAGAAGACCCGATGTGAGCCTTGGGTATTTGCAGGGTTTTGGAACTGAACTCTCACCTCTCAGGGCCTCCTTGCCCCATCTGTCTTGTCACCTTCTCCCTTTGCCAAAGTCTACAAAATGTCATTTTTCCATCTTCATATTATTCATGGACGAGTTGGGTAAAAAGAAGCTTAGAGAGTAATCCATTTGTTCAGAAGTATTATGGGAATCAGACCAGAGTGTTACATTTTGACAGGGGTTGGTAATGAAAAGAACCTAAAGTACTCAACTTGCTTCAACTGTTCTGTTTCTCTTCATCTGATTCCCCAGACCACAGACTTTCTCTAACATCTATTCTGTGAGTTCAATCTGAGGACTCAGGAGTTTTGACCAGAAACTGCAGGACAGGGAATTAAACATTCACAGAGGAGCTCTTACTCAACAGATGCGGACTGAGCATCAGATATGCCTGGGCACTCTGGTGTTAGGAATCTAGCCTCTCTATATTGGGCTCTTACCATGTGCCTGGCTAGATGCCAAGCACTTTGTAAGCATCATCTCATTTAATCCTCACCGCCTCAGATTAATCCTTTCCCGTCAGATGAGGAAATAGAGGCTCAGAGAGGTAAAATCACCTACCCAAGGTTATGCAGAGGTAGATTACAGAGTTAGAATTTGAACTCAAGTATTTGTTACTCTAAATCACTCGTATGTTATGTAGCTGAGTGCAAATAAAATATGGTTACTATTTTCCAGGCATGGACAGTCTAAGGAGGAGGAATAGACTGTAAAGAAATAAACCATCCTTCTGCTTGGTCTCTCTCATCACAAGAAGTTTTAAAGCGTTACTGAGCCTCTCTTTTGGGTCACACACTGTGCTGAACCCTGGGGAAAGTGGGGTTAATGAGGTAGAGTTGTTTTCCTTGGACATTCACAGCCTAGTGAGGACAGCATGAGGACATGTGATTCCATACAGCAGAAAAGATGAAGTACTAGAACAGTCTGAATAATAAAGTGCCATGGGGACACAGGAGAGAGAAAGTGATTCTCCGGGGGAGGTGTCTTGCTTTATTTTGGGCTGCCAGAACAGAATGCCACAGGTTAAGTAATTTAGAGTAAACATAAATTTGTTGGCTCACAGTTCTAGAGGCTGCCAAGTCCAACATCAAGACGCCAACATCTGACAAGGGCCATTTTGCTTCATCATCCCATGGAGAAAAGTGGAAGGGCAAAGACAGAGAAAGGAGCTGAACTCGTCCTTTATAACCACATAATCCCACCCAGGAGAGCAGAGCCTTCATAAGCCTAATCACCTCTTAAAGGTCTCCCTATTAACACTGTTGCAGTGGCAGTTTGATCTCCACATACACTTTGGAGGGGACAAACACTGGACCACAGAAGCGATGTGGGGGTCTATTTCTGGGGGCTCCTTTGGGTCCTCTTTTTGGCATCAAGGCCTCGCTCCTGTAGTCTCCCCCACCTGTTGCAGCAGAGCTGTCTCAGCAGGCCATCTTCACGCTGGTGCCACCTGTTTTCAGTGTGGGGGCTCGTGGGGAGAGAGAAAACTACAGCCGCCTCAGTCGCTCACTCCTCCATTGGTGCCCCCAGGTAGGAAACATCTCGGGGTGCACGTACTCTGGCGTGCGGTTCTGGGTTCCCCTGTCAGAGCTAGAGGCGGAAGTTTGGCTGTCAGAAGGTAGTGACAATGTGATGTGACATGACTCTTCATCAGAGCAGAATAAGGTTCTTTCTCCACAAAGTTGTCTTCCTTAGTAGTGGGCAAAGGAGTCTTAAGACCCTCTGGATTATTTCCCCCTAAGACCTAGGCAGAGAAAAGGAATCTAACTTCAGGAGACTGAGCTAATAAACAGGGCAATTTTATTCAGTTAGGTCATGTTGACTGGTACAAATTAGACAAAATCTTTTGATTCATGGCATATTTTGAGCCAAACATACTAGCTAAGTATGGTCTTGGATTCTACTTTCTCTAGTAGACAAAACCACATCAGTATACTATTGCAAAACTCCGTCACTGATGCTGACAATGTCATTACTTTTCCACACTCTTGTCTTTGTGTTAGAAAATCACATATGTAATGGCAGGAAACAACCTCTATGGCAGGCGTCCTCACACTTTTTAAACAGGGGGCCAATTCACTGTCCCTCAGACCGTTGGAGGGCCAGACTATAGTTTAAAAAAAATATATGAACAAATTCCTATGCATACTGAACATATCTTATTTTGAAGTAAAAAACAAAATGGGAACAAATACAATTCACACCAACGCATGTGGCCTGCGGGCCGTAGTTTGAGGACCCCTGCTCTATGGTCTAGGGAGGACTTTAAGGAGGAACAACTGCTGGGTCTGGCCTTGCTTGGAAGATGACCATCTTCACCTCTGAGGCAGGAGATGTGTGTTTGCAAATGAGTGGAAAAAAAGTACCTCTGTAAAGTAATTTAAAGGTGTTTATTCTGAGCCAATGTATAAGATAGACCAGGGGCCCCTAATTCCAAGAAGCCTTGAGCAAGTGGTCCCCTGATAGTCAAGTTATTGTTTGGATTTATACAGTACAGATATACAGGAATTTCAGGTAAAATTTATAAGTCAATATATGGAAGGCATACATTGGTTTGGCCTGAAAAGCTGAGACCTCTTGCAGCCTGGCTTACAGGCTATAGATAGGTTCAGAGATGCTTTGATTGTATTAGTTAAAACAAGAACAACAACAACAACAAAGCTCTATCTAAAAGCTTGAAATGTTTTTAACTTGAGTCTGCTAATCCTAGACAAGACACAATATACCCACTCAAGAGCTCTGTTAAGCAAACTGGTGACTTGCAGATGTGCTTTAACTGTGGCCTTGCCTGGCCCAACGTCCTGTTAATAATTTAGTTATCTTATGGTTACAAAGGGTCTGTTCTGTCAGTCTGATGAGCTCTCCTTCAATATTAGTGCTGGGCGGTGTGTCTAAGCTCCAAGAGGGAGCGGCTGTAATGACGTACGTCTGACCTCCCTTCTCTTCCTCTCCAGGAGCTCAGTTTTAAGGGTTTTTTAGGGTCTTCTAGGCAAGAGGAGTCTGTTCAGTCAACTGGAGGAGGGCTTAGGATTTTATTTTTAATTTACACATTTTTACAAAGAAATTCTGATAGAGGATTTCTACAGTACCTTTGGGCCTTCCTCATCTCTATGGCTTGCTCATTCAGTGTAGCAACTTCTTTTTTTTTTTTTTTTTTAATTAAATCATACATTGATTGTGTACATTGGTGCAATCTGTTGAGTGACTCCCATGATCCCATCAATCCTAGCTCCCCTGTTCTGAGGAAGTGCCCCTGATTCCGAGAGGATCAGGAACTGGTATTTATAAGGCAGGTGGGGTTGAAGTCCCCGCCTGAGAAGGGCTGATGGTCTGGCTAAGGCAGCAGACGTGGAAGAAAGTGACCCTCTTTCAGGCACTCACTGTGGTCACCCACGGCTCCAAAGCCGCGTCCCTGCGTGGATTCGTCACCCACTCCTGAGGAGGGTGCAGTTCCTCTCATCCCGAGGAGGTAATCCCTCTCTCTGTAATCAGAGAATCACTTAGCGGCGTGGCTTGTGTTACTGGGGTAGGGTCCCAGGGGGGGCTGGCCGTGGGGTGCTCCTTCAGAGTATGAAAGGGGAACAGGAAATTCTGCAAAAGTGACTCAGGAAATCTGGACGTAAATATAGGGGAGCTGGTATGGGAGCAGTGGCCTGTGCCTCACAGTGGGCAGCAGCTGGGGCGACTCTCACAGCCTCAGAGGGAGAGACCTGAGCACAGGTGACTGCAATGTACCCTTCTTACTGGGTGTGTTCACAGAACAAAGGACAAAGCTAAGTCAGCATCTGGGAGTAGCAAGGCACACACCCAGAGCAGGTGCACCAAGAGGGGTCCAAAGAGCCTCTGACTTTGCTATCCTCGAGAGAGCAGAAAGGTCCCGGTGTCTTAGCACAGAGCCTCAGAGGCTCAGGCTGAGCAGTGGTGAATGCAAATGAGGCTGTGTGAACCCCTTCCTGACAATAGGAAACATTCTCAGCCTTTAGAGGACAAGAATGGAAGCGTAGGGGGACCAAAGGGGCTGCTCTGAGGTCAAACAGTGCCCCAGAGCCCGGACCTTCCTGCAAGGGGAGGGCCTCTGGGGCATTGGTACCTTCTGTTCTTTACAGAGAACTAAACTAGGGCTGCTCGTCCTGCCCGCAGCTGTGGGGCAGGGTTCTTAGTTTGTTTACAAAGTCAAAAGTGACTTCTAAAATAACAAACCTCACAGTTCCTCTCTTCTGCTGAGTAAACGCATTCAGACCTTGTTGCAGTTCTAGACACAGCAACAGAGCCTGGAAGGGAAATGCCAGGTTGTTCTACTTATGCCTCTCTGAAACCCACATAGAAACTCCTACTTGTAGGTGGCAGTTCACTGTACAATCCATTCTTGATCACCATTCGTATCACATCGGCAATTTCTACCTTCCCTTAAGCACAGTCTGCTCTAGGCATGAGGCAAGCAGTGTTCCATGTAATACTTCATTTAATTCCCTGACAATTTATGAGGTGGGGCCTATTACTCCCCTCATTCAGTGCTTGCTGACAAATATTTTACACCTGGAGAGTGTAGGGATGAAAGCTGCTTTTTACTTCTAACACCAAATGTGTGGGTTTATTCTCCCCGTACCCACCAATTCTCCAACTCCCTGAACATCATCTTGGTGTCCATTGATTCAATTCCATTCATTCTAACACTAATACCTGGATTGGAGTCAGACCCCACAGGTTAAGGCTCAGTCCCACGAGACTGCCTCCCACTTCAGATGCAAATCACAAGTCCTGGGCCTCCTGTACTTCTGGCCACTGGTTGTAAGTTAATTGGGGGTTCCCATGATTCCTTCCTTGAGCTTGATAATTTGTTAGAGCAGCTCACAGGACTCAGGGAAATAGTTACTATTGTCAGTTAAATATAAGGGATGCAACTCAGGAAGAGCCGAATGGAAGGAAGTGCAGTGCTGGGGGCTGATGACGAGCTTCCTGCTCTCTCTGGGAGCACCACTCTCCTAGCACCTCTACAGGTTCACCGACTCAGAAACTTTCCCTGAGGGGTTTATGGAGGTTCTATTACTGCTGCATAGTGATTAAGTCACTGGCCATTGACAAAGGAGCTTAATCTCTAGCCCTTCTCTCATCCTTGGAGGTTGGGGACAGGGCTAAAAGTTCCAATTCTCATATCATGCCCTGGTCTTTGTGGCAAGTAACCCCCATTTTGAAGCTCTCTACCCCCCCTCCCCCTCAGACATCTCATTTGCAAACAAAGAGAATTATTTTTCACTGCAGGAATCCCAAGGGTCTCAGTAGCTCTAGTGATAAAAACCAGTGACTAAGATAAAATATTATAATCAAAAACGTTTCTATCATTACTATCACTCAGGAAAAGGCAGGGATTCAGGAGTTCTGTGCAGGAACTGGGAAGATGACTGAATGTCTATTTTTTTACTATATTAGATATCACAAGTGTTTGCCAGATTCCATGGTGCGAATATTCCCACGATGGTGGGTTGCAATCTACCAAACCTGGCGCTGCTAAAAGCAGGGTTGGGCAGGGGCCATACGCCCTCCTTGGAAGCCTACACCAGTTGGCCTCAGTTACACTGTTACATGAGTCCCAGAAAGGTTAGCATGCATCGGTTTAACAGTCGTAACTGAGCAACTCCCTAAGGCTTACACAGTAAGTAAATAAGTAGACGGGTCTCCAGGGGAGTTTTTAGTCCTTCTAGGGACTGAGAGTATGAAGGTTACCAGTACTTTGGGGGGCCCAGAAGCTGGAATCCACAGGGTTCAGCGTGGTCCTGTACAGTGACAAAGGCCCCACCCATGGGCTAGTAACATGTGTTACTTTTTCTGGGGTTGTTACTTCAGCATAACCTAGCCCATCCTGACTGATCTGGGGTGGTTCAAGCTGTCTGCCTTCCAGGTGCAAAGTCATAATCACCATCTTGTACCTCAGTTAATGCCTTCAGAACTCAATGATATTGATGGATAGAAAAGAACTAAAAAGCTGCCTTTTTCTTATTTTCAGTCACTCAAAACCCAGCTCCCAGCTTTTGCCCTTCAGTTGTTCTGCCTTCCCTCACAGAGAAAGGTAAGTTCATTGCCTTTTAATCTCTCTCATGAGAGTACCACCTCATTAGTCTGCTCTCTCTTCCTTCTCCTCTTCTCCCTTGCTTTTGTCTAGTACTTTATAGCTTTCACAGCACACTCACATTCATTAATTCCAGCTCCTATGGATTGTACACAAGCATACTTAGGGAAAATTGCCAGCAATGAGCCCACTTTACAGATGAGGAAACTGACTCATGTAAATTAAATGATTTGCTCAAATAATGTAGCTGATGGGAGGCAAAGAGGCCTTAAGACCCAGTTTTCTCAATTTTCCTTTTAAAGACTGTTTCGCCCTGTCCACTAATGACTAAATGTACACAGTCCAGGAGTGACATCAAGAATGATACCATATGTGCCCCCAAAGTGAAAGATATCAGCTCTTCATGGGTGCAAAAGAGTTGGGACCACAGTTGCTGTACGCACTGTGACATTTAAGGAGGCAGAACCAGCCGGGGGTGGGGGCAGGACGAAGGCTGCACTTCCTCCTGTAGGTCAACCTACAGTGCAGGGAGACGGGGCACAGTGGGGACTTCTGGGTGACCTGGAGGGGGTGAGGCAGGAGGGCTACGGGGCAGCGTGGGTCTCACTCAAGCTTCCCCCTTCTGCTCGTCCTGGGCTCCAGACACTGCCAGCCAAGAGGCCAAGCCATGCTAATTCCTGTCCTGTGACATGATGTCTGAGGGGCCCTAGACATCTGTCATTACAGCCCTGGCTGGAGAGCCAGAATATAGCTCATGTAGGAAGGAATTATTTAAAGCCAAGGCTGTGGCTAAAAGTATAAAAATGTCCTCAACCCACATTATCTTTTCCTTGACCTAGTTAAAATAGCTAACTTTGGAGACTGTTTGTACATGTACACATACACATGATATACATATATCTATACATACGTAATTTTTTGAGCATTCTATGGAAAACGTCCATGCCAGGCACTTTACATACATGATCAGGTGTTAACTTCCTCAGATATTGTGTGGCTGGTGTTGTCATTGCCTTGATGTGGACGGCAGAGGTGGGCCTTAGAAATTAGGTCACACAAAACCAAACAGATAATATATAACCTAGCCAGATGTTAGTCAAAATTGATTTTGAATTTTATCAAGGTAATATACAAACACAGTTGAAATAACTTCACCTCCCCATTTACAGTTTAAAAAACAGAAAATAAAATCCACTAGTTCTCTGTCTCACCTCTCTCCACCTGCCACCACTTTCAGCTTTTTTAGTTATTTTTTTCTCATCTTGGCCTCCCTGTTTCTGAATTACAGTCAGCCTTTCATATCTGTGGGTTTCATTCATACGTGTGGATTCAACCAACCATAAATCAAAAATAATCAGAAAAGGAATTCCTCAAGGTTCCAAAAAGTGAAACTTGAATTTGCCACCAACTACTGTGTCGAATCGTGTAAATGAAGCAATGTGTAGCCATTGTATCAGGCGTTTATAAACAATCAGAGATGATCCAAGGGAGGTGGGAGATGGTGCCTGGGTTATATGCAAGCACTACGGCATTTTATGGTAGGGTCTTGCACGTCTGTGCATTTTGGTGTCCATGGAGGGGTGGGTGCTGGAACCAATGCCAGCTGAGTCCAAGGGACAGCTGCATGTGTATGTACATATACGTGTGTATGTGGATACATACAGCTGTTCTTGATTTGTTGATCTTAGAAGCGATTCTTAAGCTCTTGCCTCAATAGTGGAACTCTTAGCTCTCTTTTATCATTTCCCTTTTAAGTTTTTCTCTTTCATCCTTAAAATATGGTAAAATCAAGATTGAGGGTTGAAACAAGAAGAGTATGTATTTAATTATTATGGCCATATATGTATAACTCACAGAAGAGTCCATAAGAAGTACCAGAAGTTTCCTGTTGGCATTGCCAACCTCTGTGCTAAGGTTTTCAGCTGCCCTCTGTGGTCAGCCCACATAGCACCCCTCCTTGCCAGGCACCTTGCATTTCTGGACGTGGGCCATGCCAGTAGCCCTCTGTGGCCTCTGTGCATTGCTTTGTCTCTCTGACAGTCAGTTAACACGCCTCCATCTCCTCTTCCTCATCTACAAATTTGCTGAAGTCTCATTCTATTTACTTTTTCTTTTTTTGTCATCTTTGTGGGTATGAACATTTTTATCCCTTTACTTCATTTTGCAGGGCTTTGCGGATAAAGAAAATATAAATGGTAGTATTTAATTAAAAGGTAATAATATAATACCTTTCAAAACCTCTGAATATTTAATGAAAACTCATTTTGTTTTCAGCACTACGCAAAGTGTTTAGTCTTGGCACAAACTTCAAGAGATAGATCCTTTTATAGTATTGTTAAGTTACAGAAAATTCAACCAATGCAGAAATACAAAAAGAAAAACCATGTAGTTATTTAGAAGTTATTCCACGTCAGTTAATTCCTTTGTTTATTTTCTTCCAATCATTTTTAGGTTTTTGCTATGCTCTGACATAATTATAATCTCCTTATTTATAATGTTGCACTTTCTGGTTGCCCAATACTGCATTATGTGTGTATTTCCAAACTGTTGCACATCTTTCTAAACCATGCACTCATGCGTGGGTCTGTTTTCATTCATTCTTTCAGTCTTCTCTGTCCCTACTCGGAGGTTGCTCACAACCTGGTGATGAACAAACAGGCAAGGACAGAGGAGTGTTAACAGGAGCTGTTGTCACTTTATTCCACCAGTTCACTTGCCCATTCCTCTATGCTTAGACATTTAATTATTTATGGTTCTTACACTAAAAATATCACAGTGACCAATACCAATAACTTGGTACCAAAAACTTGTCCCAAAATCCAGATTCTTTTCTGGGGTAGATCCTCCAAGGTGGAATTACTGGGTTTGAGAAATTTATTTCTTAAGGCTCTATATTTATATCACCAAATTAGTCTCAAACAGTTGTTGCTAGTTGCATACTTACCAGCTGTGAATCATCACATACTTGACATTCTTGAGTGTCAACACTAAAAAATTATTTATTAAATTTATAGATAAAGAGTTCTTTGATGTGAAATACTTGCTGCTAAAGATATATACCAAAGCATAATCATCTTTGGGTGAATTTACAATACTTTCACTCTGTTTTTGCAAAACATTTATATTACTGGGACTGGAATTACCTACACAAAGAAATAAAAAAATAAGAGCATTGAATACCTTCCTTCACACCTTCCCAGTCTATGTATCCGAGTAGATTTTTCCAAGGGTAGAGAAGCCACAGTACCTTCAAATGTGTCTTTAACAAGAGTGATTTAAAAGCAGGAGAGGTGTTAGAGATGATGTCCCGTCTGTGTTTGGAGTCCCCAGATTGGCGTCAAGAGTTTGGGCATGTTCCTTTGATGTGAATCAGAGTGAGGGCATAATTCACCCTTCAGAGTATTAATATGTCAATGTGAGATTCTGACATTCATTGTGTGAGTGCCTGTGTTCACTGTGCGTATGTAAATACTCAACTTTGTGCATATTCTATTTAGGGAGAAAAGGAAACATTTACTAAATATCTAACATCTACAAATTAGTTAATTTGTAGAAACCAGTCATAACATGGTCTGTTTTTCAAATAAGGAGACTGAAATTAAATGACTGGGCTAGGATTTGAACCCTTACCTGTTGGGCCCTTCTCAAGGTCAGACAAGGGTACTTGGTAGAGTTTCTGGAATGAATTGGCAAAGAAGGACTTTTTGAGTCTAGACTTGTCTGGAGACCTAGTCTCTTGGCCTCGTATCTCATATTCACATGTGTATGTAAGCACCCATTCAAAGTCTACTTCAAAGAAAAAATCTGATGCTTTGATTGGTCGATAAGGGTAGTATGGAGATGCAGGTGAATTCTGAAATGTCATGGGCCTGTCTTGAGTACACAGTACGTGCTTAGTGTTCCTCTGAGCATCACATCTCAGCTTTTCTAGAGAAGACTTCTGACACACTAGCTCATTTGAAGTTTATCAGACAGATGAGTTTTAGAAAGCCTTTGAAAAGATAAGAATTTGCATGTGCAAAGGCCCAGAGGCATGAAACAGCAGGTGCATTGGGAAGGGTTCAGCATGGCAGGCAAAGGCTTCCTGTGGGGTGATGATAAAGATAGAGAAAGACTTTAACTCGAGTGTGGAGTCTGTGAAATAAATGTGTACTCTCAGAATCTTCTAGCTGGAACTAGATCTTGGGAAGATCTCCTAGGGCAGTGAGTGAGCAGAAATATGTCAGCAAACTAACTCTAGGACAGGCAAGTACCAGGTAGTGTGTTAAGAAAAACCAGATCATCTTTCATTTTAATTTAGCTCAACTCAAAGAATACATATAAGCCTGCCACTTTTTAGATAATTGATTGTGAATTTTCACTTATGTTCCCAAATAGACACCATGCTAGTGTTTGGAGATCTTGATTGCAATGATTGGAGCTCAGAATCTAGTTAGGGGGAGCAATTCAGGGCGGTGGCCACTGCACAAAGGGGTCACTTCTAGGCTAGAAAAGGGAAAGGACCCCAGATCAACCATGGCCCGACTGTGACTTGCAGGATGAATATGCGTTTGGTGGATAGTTAAGAGGAGAAAGGGAGGTGTTCTAGGCAGAGGCAGCTGCACGAGTTGAAGCACAGAGAGACGCATCAGCAAGGAACACACATGAACACACACTCGGGTCAACGTTGTGGGACCAGCAAGGAGGCCGGGTGGGCCTGGGGCCAAAAGCTACAGATACTATGAGTCCTTGAAGAGATTTAAGTGGTGGAAAAGCAAGCCTTAAAATTATTTAAAAGCTTTCCCTTTGTGCTATGGTGGGGGTGCCTTGGTGGACGGACAAGCTAGATATTTAGAAAACGAGGACCTTGGATCCTGTGTATAACATACAATTGTACACTCTGTGGGGAAAAATTCTATGTTTTTAAAAACAAGGGGAAAAGTAACAATGTCATTTTCCTCATAAGAGAAAGGTCCACCAAATTCACGGCAGATAGCCAGCAAAATTCTGTTGCTTCTCATCGGACCCATAGAACCAATCTAGAAAGGCTTCTGGGGTTAGTGTGACCGCCTTCTCCAGCACTGTAGCCTGCCTGTATGGTGACAACTGCTGTCTGTCCCCTCGTCACACCCAAGCATGGGCTCTTCCTGGGGCTTACTCCTAGGAGTTGGCATTTAGTTGCCACTCACCATTTCAGGAAAACTTCTCTCACAGGTTCCTCTAAAGTAATTATTTTATTTTTGTTTTTTGAGACAGAGTCTCAAGCTGTTGCCCTGGGTAGAGTGCTGTGGCAAAATCATAGCTCACAGCAACCTCTAACTCTTGGGCTCAAGTGATCCTCTTGCCTCAGTTTTTTTTTTATTTTTTTATTTTTAGTGGAGAAGGGGGTCTTGCTCTTGCTCAGGCTGGTCTCAAACTCGTGAGCTCAAGCAATCCACCTGCCTTGGCTTCCCAGAATACTAGGATTATAGGAGCGAGCCACCGCACCTTTAGTGCTGGGATTGGAAACCAGGGAAAATACAGAAACCAAGCCTGCAGATTTCACTTGAGAAACTTCAGAATTCCCTATGGGGAAGGCCCCATCCTTGTCTTTGAGTCCCATGGAGCATTGGGGGCCTCACAGGCTGCTGTCAGTGGACATAGCTGCAGCCGGAGACGTGGCAGAGAGGGAGGGACACCACGTCCATGTCTGCCCTGTCTCGGTGCCTCGCCCCTAACTTTCCCCCAGAGGAGTGACAGGGACAAACCCTGAGTCCAGATAGATGTCAATGGCAGTGGCTGCATAAGAGCCTTCTGGGCCACGCTGTGGGAGGGAAGCAGCTCTGTCCATGCCGCCCCAGCACCGTGCTTTCCACCGTGTCATTGAGTTGATGGAAATCACTTGATCTTTCTGCTACTGTTTCTCATCAGGCTGGAGACAAAGTCCCATGATCCTAGAAAATGCCAGCACTGGCAGGAAGCGTGTGCACTGTCCAAGTGAGGCGAGCGGTGTGGCCTCATGCTGCACACATGGTCTGCAGCCATCTGCCAGCTCACCAAGAACTTGGGCAAGGTTGCTTAGTCTCTTGACCCCTGTTTGTCTCTGTGAAGTGAGAACAGGGTGAAAAATGAGAAATATCAGTCTGGCAGCCTTGCATGGAAGAGCAAATAAATCAGTGCTCGGCACAGTCTGCTGAGGAGAGGTGGGGCGTTGTCAGCAGCGATGCCCTGGTCCTAACCTGTCTCTCTTCCCAGAGGAGGAGACTGAGGCGGAGATAAAATGTAACAGCTCTCCCAGGTGGCAACTAGTTAAAGCAAAGCTATAAAATTATGCATACATACTTTTTTTAGGTTTTTGGTTTTTTGTTTTTTTTTTGTAGAGACAGAGTCTCACTTTCACCCTTGGTAGAGTGCTGTGGAGTCACAGCTCACAGCAATCTCCAACTCCTGGGCTTAGGCAATTCTCTTGCCTCAGCCTCTCAAGTAGCTGGGACTACAGGTCACAGCACTCGGCTATTTTTTGATGCAGTTTGTCTGGGGCCGGGTTTAAACCCAGCACCCTCAGTATATGGGACCGGCGCCCTACTTGCTGAGCCACAGGTGCCGACCCTTTTTTTTAGGTTTTAATAGATAAGATAGTTTAAAGTAGAGAGTTTGCTAGTAGTTATATGATTTTCCCTTTATTTTTAGTTGACACATACTAATTGCATATATTTGTAAGATACAGAGTGATACTTAGGTACCGTGTGAAAAGATGAAATCAGAACAATTAGTTTATCCACCACCCAAATGTTTTATCATTTTCTTGTGTTCTGAACATTCAAATTCTTCTTTTCTAGATTTTTGAAAATAGACACTAAATCTGTGGTCCCCAAATCCTGGGGGCAGACTGATAGGTACTGGTCAGTGGCCTGTTAGGAACTGGGCCACAGAGTAGGAGAGAAGCTGCAGGTGACGGCCACTCCACACCCCACCACCTCCTGACCTCCACCTCCATCACATCAGCAGCAGCATGAGATTCCTATGGCCTTGAGTGCTCCCCTGTGAACTGCACATGCCCGGGACCTGGCTGTGGCTCCTGATGAGAGTCCGATGTCTGAGGATGGGAGGTGGCACTGAGGTGGTGATGTGAGGCTGGGGAGGGGCTGCAAATACAGGACAGGACTGCTGGTTGCAGGAAAACAAGTTCAGATCTCCCCTGATTCTAGTCCATGGAAAATTGTCTGTCATGCAACCAGTTGTAGGTATCAAAAAGTTTGGGGACAACTGCTCTCTATTATTAACTGTTAACAGTATTGTCCTTCAGTGAATGTGGAGGACTAGAAATTGTCCCTTCTAACCTACTGTAATTTGCATTAATTACCCAGCCTCTCCCTCCCCCCTTCCCTTTCCAGTTATTAATGACCACACATAAAACAATATATTGTAAAAATTCTTACTCATGGAATGACTACGCCAATCACCCTGATCAGTGCTTTATAACATCTAATGTAAGCAAAGCAAGGCTGGCTGGTGCCGGTTTCCCCACATTGGTTGAAACCACCATCTAGTCAGCAGGCGCCATGCTCAGTGTGGCAACTCCACTCCCAGGCTGGACCCCATCTCCCGGGACCACGTCACCTGGGTGACTGTCATTGCTGCATTTGTCATAGATGAGTGTGCTCTGGGCACAGCCTCACATCCGACAGACTCTGGGTCTCTTCTCTGCCTCTCTCAGACCTGGGAGAACCGGCAGAATGGGGCTGCAACAGTGGCAGCTATTTGGAATGCTCAGGATAGTGGGAAAGTGAGGAAGTGAAAACGCTTTACTTTTCTCCACTGAGGTAGGAAGGAGCCGCTGGCTGGCGAGGAGATGCTGGGTTTGAGGCCGAGTTACGTTCCCTCTGCCTCAGCTGCCCTTCCCCCTGATTCACTCTCTCCTTCATTCAACAAACGTTTCCCGAGCTCTTACTCTGTGCAGGCACCAGGCTCTGAAGCCCCGGCACTGAACCCGGAAGATTCCACTTGTGTGAGGGGTCGGCTGAACCGGCCTCCCAGGTTCCCTTTTTTCTGTTTTAGTAATTCCGAAGATTGGCTCCGTGATGCTTCAGGGTGTGGTTTACCCTTCAGTTTTGGTGATGGCTCACCCGCAGGCAGGCCGCAGGCAGGCCGCAGGCAGGAGCTTGGCAGAAGCTGAAGCTGTGACATGGAGAGACTTCGGCCCAGGGTGGTCTCAGTTCCAATTCAGTTCTCTTTGCTCCGTGTGTGACCTAAGCCAGCTGTTCTGAGCCTCGCTTTCTTTAAGGTGTGATTTGTGATATTAGCTACCTCCACTAGTTGAGATTTGGATAAGGTCATACTTATAAAATGCTCAGCACGATAAACACAGCCCCGAGCTCACACGGCAAGTAGGCAATAAACAGCTCCACTAAGCAGGGACTGGAGAGGCACGGGACTCCTTAAGCAAGTTCCCTTCAGGCCTCTGCGGCCCTTGTTTGTCACTGGAGGGAGGCCTCCACTGTACTGCAATCACTTTGTTCAGCTCACATCAATTTTCCAAGTGCGTCTGTGTCTCGAGAGTTCTGCAGTGCTGCTCAGCTGCCCAGGATCAGTACGTTAAGAAAGAGAAGTTTAGACGCTTTTAGGAAATCCAATTCTACAGTTCCAGGTAGCTTCCATGTGTTTAGGGAGGTTGGTGGTGATGTCTCTTAGAGAGAAGTCAGATTCAATCTGTGCCCTGAATTTCTACCAAGAATTCTGCTGGTGATAAACTTAGTAATTTGTCATGAGGACATGGAGCACAAACTCAAGTTTGCTTTCATGGATGTGGTTTTTCTTTCTTTTCTTCTTTCTTTTCCCTTCAAGTGTCTTTCAAATTAATAGCACAAAAAATGGTAAACTCACTAACACACAAGCTCATAAACTCAGTAGATGCTGGACTGTCACGGATGTCTTTGAAAACCTCTGCCTGTGATGGGCATGCCACTTTGGAACCACTTTACGAGGCTGCAACTGAGTCACAAGCAGAAGGAGGCAGCTGTGGACGGGGGGAGATCTTTACCAGGCACGGGCTGCGATCTTGGCCCTGCCGTGTGGCATCTCTGAGTCTCCGTTCACTTCCCTGCAGAACAGTAATGCTGTGAGGACATGAGCTGATAGAATTATAATCTTCGCAGTGCAAATAAAAGTGTTTTATAAACTGAAATGCACTCTTAAAAGTGAGAGGTTATGAAACCAACTGCCAATTATTGTTTTCTATGTGACTAATTATTTCAACTAATTTATTCAATAATTATTGAGGTCTTATGGTATGTGAATAATAATAGCCTTAATCTTTATAGCTTAGAAAAAAAGAATTAGTACCCCATTGTTTGCTAATTAATTAAGGAACTTAATTAACTAATCTATTCAATACAGACTTATGGATTGAGGCTGTTTATGAAAAAAACATATTATTTGCCTGTTCTGCATGCAGTGGACACAATGCTAGCTATGCCCATATTACTACTTCCATTATTAATATTTCTTTTATTTGGCTATTAAAATAAGTCTTGGAAAATTAATGAAAACCGAAGCAGAGTCTTTGATCTCAAGCAGCTTGTGATTTAACAGGAAGATAAAAACCAAAGTGGATTGTAATGTAGTATTTTAGGGAACAGTCAACATGTCTATTCTTGGAGAAGAGCCAGGGAGATGGTGGTGGACTCCAAACCCAATAGCAAGAGTGATATCTTAGTTGGGTTTTGGAGGATGACGACTTCATCATGGGAATAATTAACCTTACTTTATAAGTGAATAGTGCTGTCACATTAATAGCAAAAAAAGTCACACAACATGGAAAGTGTTGATAGTGCTCTACATGTTGGGTGTGAGGTGGTAGGAGGTAGAGTGCAGAGGGGGGCTGGAGAGGTAGGCAAGGAGGGGACAGGAAGGGCATGGGAGACTTTGGCACCATAGATTTTTGCTAGAAACCCAGACACTTTGCATTTACCCCAGAGAGGGTATCTACTTAGAATGGTGGAATCCAAAATTTATACTTGAAAGGATATTTAGTCTGATGTTCCTTCTATAGTGTCCTTTCTAGGTGGACATTAAGTCCACCTAAGCACCAATAAGGACAATACTTAGTGTTCTGAGTTGGGCAGCCCATGGTGTGGGTGCCAATTCCCAAGACAGAGGATGTAAGAGAAGAACCAGCTGATGAGAGTGGATGAGGAAGGAGGTGAGATTGCACGTTTAGCTTTCACCACATTGAGCGTGCAGGGCAGCTGCTTGGAGGTGTCCAGTGAGCATGGGTTATGTACAGGCACAGAGCCTGCTCTAAAGGTCCACCTGGCTGTGTTCGGAGATCACTGGCACGTCAGTGGTATTAGAAGTCATGGGGATAATGTGACCATCCATGGACAGTGAGTCACATGGAAAGAGTGAAGGCAGAGACAGGCCCTCCAGAAGCAGCAGAGGAGGAGGAGAAGCCAGAAGGAGCAACTGGAGAAATGGGACAAGCCCTGGTCACGTACAGGGCTTGAGGGTCATGTCATGAGGAGCCCTAGTCATATACGGTGTCATGGAACCCAGACAAGGAGACGTGGTCAGCAACTTCAAGGTGGATCGAGACTGCTCACTGGGTTAGTCATGAAGAGCCCTTTGCAAATTTAGTGGTGTGAAGAGGGAAGTGTATCAATTTGAGGAAGAGGAAATAGTTTGTTTCCTATTCAAACTATTCCCGAGCATCTTGTTTATGAAAAGACAGAGAACAAGATCAACAGCTAAGCAAAGAATTGTGGAGCATTAGTGGGAATCATATTTAGGGCATGGACCATCCATGATAATGAATTAAAACAGTATACCTCTCCATACATATCAATTTTTTTTTTTTTTTTTGTGAGACAGAGCCTCAAGCTGTCACCCTGGATAGAGTGCTGTGGCATCACAGCTCACAGCAACCTCCAATTTCTGGGATCAAGCGAGTCTCCTGCCTCTGCCTCCCAAGTAGCTGGGACTACAGGCACCCACCACAACGCCCGGCCATTTTTTGGTTGCAGCCATCATTGTTGTTTGGCGGGCTCTGGGGCTGGATTCGAACCTGCCAGCTCAGGTGTACGTGGCTGGCGCCTTAGCCCGTTGAGCCACAGGCGCCGAGCCTCTGTCACAGATCTTAGTGACAGTGAGACCCTGACCCTCGGGACATGAGATTCCACCCACACTGGTATGTCCCCTCCTCTGCCCTCCCTTCCTGTCTGGTCCCCTTGGTTTGTGTTTGTACCTGACCTCGAATATTTGACTGAGTTCTCAGAGGGCAGGGAGTCTTGCCCACCCTGAGGTGCCAAGGAAGGATTTAAAATAAAATGACTGGGGGGGTTCATGAATGGAGTTAGAAATAGGCCACAGTTTCCCATCTTTAACTGAAGCCAGCCAGGCTTCCATAAAGTATCTGGGGCACAAGGAGGGATGGAGAAGGAAAGACCCCCCCCTCGTAGAAGAATAAGCATCTGTGAGTGAGAGGGTTCCCTGCTTGGTGGGAGGGGCCAGAAGGGACGGAATAAGGGAGGCCCTTACTAGAAAGAAATCTTGGCCCCCACGTAATGTTCAAGTCCCCATCTTCTCTGACAAGATCCACGTCCTGCTGAGTTCAGAGTACCTGTCAGCACAGGCTGCCATGGGCCCAGCTCGGTGCTGAGCAGGTGGTGGCCCAAGAGGCCTCCCTACCCATCAGAGTCCAAAGAACACAGGCGTGGCTGGCGTCATAGCCTCATCACCACAGAGTCCACCTGCTTGCCGGCAGGGCTCTGCCTGTGGCCGCAGCAGAGACGCTGCTGTCCTTCTACCACCAGCACCAGACCACCAGTTCAGAGACCAGCCTCCCAGGGGACCAGCCACCAAGCATCACTGGCACCCAGGTAAGGGCCTGGCCTCTCTGGGGCCAGACCAGCCACGGGGATCCCAGGGCAGATACAGGCAACTCAGCAGCTTCCCAGGCCAAGGTCTCTAGCCTACTTCAGAAGCCGCCAGGAGGACCAACCCCAAGGAGGGACTTGGGGCTCAGCAGCTGGTTGGTAGGCTAGGACACAGAGCAAAGAAGTCCAGGCTCCAGAAGCATCTCTGGGATGCCTCCCCTAGTACTTTAATGTAGATATATCTTCCCTACTCCAAACCCTTACATTTAGAGGATAAGGGAAGAAATGGGCTACACAGCTTCCTATCTCCCAGGGGCAAGGCAAGCCAAAGCCAGCCCCCTCTTCTATTCCTGGGGTCTGGATCTTTAGCAACAGCTATTTCCCTCAACCAGCCCACAGGGACCCCCCTGACATGTGGGAAGAAAATAGTGGAGCAGAGCTCACTTTCTCTCCCGTATCCAGAAGCAGGAAGTGTCACAGCCTGGGGGGAGGTAAAGGGAGAGAGAGTAGGTTTGAGCCCCTTTTCCCCTAACAGAGGAAAGGAGTCCTCCCAAACAAGGGAAAAAGATCTGGCTACCCCCTCCACATTCCGTAATAGTTCACTGCCAGTTTATTACCCCATCCCTGAGTCATCTTATTGAACCCTCTGTTATTTTCATAACAGTCCCGATAAACAAGGGTGTGGGCTGTTCTCCCACAGTTTCCCCAGGACACTCCAGGGTTCCCTACAACTCAGATGCACCACAGGCATGGCAGATACCTGCTAGTGATGTATCCCTGCCACATCAGATAACACACACCCCCAATCCGCATGCCAGGCCAGCTCCCACCCCCCCCACACACACACACTCCACCTTGAATTCCCCCCTCCATTTTGACATTTCTGTATTCTACACCCCCACCCCATGCCCTCTCGCAGCCCAGTGACTGAAGCACGTTTATAAACAGTGAAGACACCTAACAGCCAGACAGACCTCAGGCCTGTTACCTCTTTGAGCCCTAGAGTCCTCATAAGTAAACAGGTTCTATAACAGTACCCTCTTCCTGAGGCCGTTATGAGGATTAAATGAGTTGATGTGGGTGAAGCACTCAGAATGCAGGTCGGCACATAACACCCCACACAAGTGGGTGGCAGTGAGCGGCAGCTGGCATGACTGCTGTTTTAGAGGAATGTGCATGTTGGGAGCGTGCCCTAGCAAGGCAGGGTGGGGTGGCTGAGAAGGACTTCACGGGGAAGGTGATCCTTAAGCTGTAATTTAAATGGCTGGGGCAGGGAGGGATCTGGGCAGAGGATACAGGGTATGAAAAGCAAAGAGACAGGAGACTGGGTTGGACATTCAGGGAAGCACAGATCCCAGTTTGCAGAATTGAAGTAGGGTTGGACAGAGGCCTGCTTTGGTAGAGAAGAACCCTCTGCCTTCCATAAAGAAGTTGGGTGTGGCCAACTTCACCTGGCCCAGGACAGGATCTGTCCATTCAAGTTTCCTGCACCCCTAGGCATGGGCTTTATTGACAAAACCCCTGCCCTGGGGCCTGGCCATGCAATGGCCTCCTGGTGCTAGGGTCTCTAGGCCCAGCCAAGATAGAAGTCTCTTCAGGGAGGACACCCTGGAGCCAGGGCTTTGGGTCTGGTCCCGGAGGGCCCAAGTTCAGAACCCTGCTGTGCCTGGTACTGCAGTCCCCAGCTCTAATGCTATATCTCTGGTTAGCTTTCGTTCCAGGAAGCCATCCTCAGCAGTAGCAACATGTCTCGGCCCAGCAGCAGAGCCATTTACTGTAAGCCATCCCCCAGGCCCCTGTCCCCTGCCCTCTCCCTGGGCTCCCTCCAGCCCCATCGTCTGCTCTTTCCCTGCAGCAGCCTAAGTCTCATCGTACTCTTCTTCCCATCTCCTGTCCCCTGCTTTGTACCCCTGCAGTGCAAAGGAAGGAATATTCTCAGAGCCTCAACTCAGAGCCCACACTCCTGCAGAGTAGGGTGGAGGTGAGTGCCCATCGCCTACCAAAACAAAGATACTTCACACAAGTCCCTGCCATGGAAGCCAACAGCCTGTCCCAGCCAGGTCCCAGGGACTCAGACCCATCAAACCTGCCTGAGTATCTGTTACTGGCTGGGGGAGGAGGAGGGAACAGTCATGGGCAAGACAGTGGGCCTGGCTGGAAGTTGAGAGGTAGAAGTCCTATCTACAGACAGAAAGAAGTGGCAGAGGGAAGGGCCAGCTGCCACCTGCACCACCTACCCACCCCACCTTTCTCCCCACATGCTTCCTGTCACACTAGTCCCCTGGGAACTGCTCTTTGCCCAGGACCACAAAAGGCTGGAGGAAGGAATGTGTGGGGTCTGCAGGCCCTGTGAGGGCTGGAGAGGGCAGTGCCTGGCCTGAGCTCCCAGGGTGGGTATGACCCCCTGGGAGGGCTGGAATGGAGTCTCTGGCCCTGCCTGGGAGGATGACACAAGCACTGCACTATCTAGTCAAGGCCAAAGTGAAAGCAAAGCTACAGGGTGTGGTTAGGGAGGAGCATCCCAGGTCAGGCCTCAGCTCTGGGGTGGAAACTGCCTGTGGCGGCATCGGATGCTAAGACTTTAATAGAGAAGAAGGGAGGGGCCTAGAGATGGTCTGGAGGCCCCACAGGACAGTGGAGATGGAGATCTTCCAGCCACCTGCGGAGAGGTCAGGAGTGCTTGCCTCCATCATGGGTGGAGGCTGGAAAGTGGTTTCATTTAGGCCCAGCAAGTGAGAGCAAGAGGAGACATGTTCCAGATGGCAGGTGTTTGCTCATGACATCAGGGTCCCTGAAACATGGTCACAGTGTGAACACAGGGAAAGGAGCTGGGACTTGGGCAGAGAGCAGGGCCCTGGGATCAAGAGACAGGAGGCAGACTGCATCTCTCCCCAAGCAGAAACTGGGGTGGAAAGGCAACGTGGCAAGGCAGTGTTTGGCTAGGAGAAGGGAGGTGTCACCGATAGAAAAAAAGTTGGTAGCAAAATCCTACCAAATGGGGCGGTGCCTGTGGCTCAAAGGAGTAGGGCACCGGCCCCATATGCTGGAGGTGGTCAGTTCAAACTCAACCCCAGCCAAAAAACACGCAAAAAAAAAAAAAAAGAAAAATCCTACCAAATGGTCAGACTAGCAGTGGGCAAGGACTAGAGTGAACACTCAGATCACCGTGAATCTCTCCAGCAGGGAAAAGGTAGGAGAAGGGTCAGTGAGGAGGCAGATAGAGCTGGGACTGTAAGTTCCCAAAGGGAGCAAAGGAAGCCAGGGACGCAGTCTGAGAGTCCTATATCTCAGAGTTCAGACATTACTGGGGGTCACATCCACCACCATCCAGCCATGTCACCTGGCCTGCACAGTTAAAGGCCCTAACCATCCTTTGAGCAAAGTCTTAAAACCCCTCACATAGCTGCTCAGACCCAGATTTGGAGGCCCCTTCTCGAGCCTGACCGCGTCCACATGGGCTCTCACATTGGCCCTTGCTATCTGCCATTGTTATCGGCAGCCTGGTACCTTCTCCCTCAAAGGGCCAAGAACATGTCTTTTTTTTCTACCTTTCCCTGTCCACCATACCTTGACTGCTCCCAAACCTTCTCCTAGTCCTGAGCTGCCTCTTCTCCCCTCAGCACTTGCTGACATGTAAGCTGGGAACGCAGAGAGTGCAGGAACCCAAGGATGCCCTCCAGAAGCTGCAGGAGATGGACGCACAAGGCCAGGTGTGGAGCCAAAACTTGATCCTGCAAGTCAAAGATGGCTGGCTCCAGCTGCTGGACATCGAGACCAAGGTCAGCTTTCCTACCACACCCAGCAGCGGGTCATGGCTAACCCAGATTGAGGAGAAGCCGGCACCATGCTCTTGAACCCCCCTCCTCCATGCCCCAAATGGCAGACACCCCTCCCCATATACACACATCCTCAAGCCCAGAAGGAAACAGGGATGGAGGCTGGGGACAGGGGCACAGGGGTCAGAGTAGATGACACCTCAGACTCAGGGCCTCCAAAAGGCTAGAACAACCTGGTCAGGGGTTCCCAGGAATCAAGCCTGGCTCTCAGTGGCCTCACGGTTGACACTCCTCCTGGCCAGGAGGAGTTGGACTCTTACCGCCTGGACAGCATCCAAGCCATAGACTCAGTGCTCAACGCCTGCTCCTACAACTCCGTCCTGTCCATCACCATGCAGGAGTCAGGACAGCAAGGCACCAGCATTCTGCTCTTCCAGTGCCAGGAAATGGGGGTGAGTGACCAGGGGTGGAGTTCAATCACCATCACCCCCAACACACACACACACACACACACACACACACACACACACAGCCTGTCTGACTGCAGCTCCCTCTAGGCAGAACGGCTGAGGACCAGCCTGCAGAAGGCCCTGGAGGAGGAGCTAGAGCAATGGTAGGGAGCCTCTGCCTTGCCCACCTGCAAAGCCTCATAGCTCAGACCTTGGGGGATCAGACACTGACTCCACATCTTGGGGAGCTCAGGAGCCTATGGCCCAATCAGCCGGGGCCTGGAACCTAAAAGGGACCAAGGCAGAGAAGGGGCTATCCTAGGGGTCGCTGGAGACTGATAGAGGTCTCAAGAGGGTCCAGAGGGTAGGTGGGTGAGGTGGGGGGAGTTGGGGAAGGATGTAGATATAGACCAAGGAGTAGGCAGAAGGCTCCTGGAGAGAGGAAGTGATGCCCCTGGGTCCTGGGACAGAAGTGTAGGCAGGCTTCTGCCCCAAGAATCTTCTCAAAGACGTGTCCCTACCATGTCCTCAGCATACCTCGATTTAGAACCCTTCGTCCAAGCCAGGACAGATGGAGGGGGCCTTCTCTGGAAAGGCTGCTCCCCACACAGCGGGCACCCCCCCTGGAGCAAGAGCTCCGTCCAGAGCAGCCCCACCAGATGACCCCAGAGCACAGTAAGTTTGGGGCTTGGTGGCAGGTGAAGGAGAAGATTTATATCAAAAGTCAAGAAAGCTCTAGGTCCATGATCCCTTACATTGCAGGCCTCCTGTCATCCCCAAGGACCCTTCCACGCCACCCCAGTGTCCAAGAACAAAGAGCTTTCATTCCACCTCCTCCACGGCGGTCCCCATCCCCTGAAGACCCACAGAGGGACGAGGTAACTGCAGATGGTCTTGGGCTTACTGAGGCTTTCTGAACCTGGGAGAATGGAGGACACCAACCTTTCTCCTCCCCCTAGGAGGCTAAAGTCCCAGTATGACCAGGGCAGGCTCCAAGCTGAGGAGGGACGGGGAGGCTGGCCACGTGGGCAGGGAAGGGAGTGGGGGGGGCTGACTTGGGCGTTCCAGGGTGGACCTCACTGCCTACTCAAGGCCATGGGTTGTCTGGAGCCCAGAAGGTGCTGAACCATGTCTTAACTGACATCGAGCTGTTCCTGGGAAAGCTGAAGGAGGCCCAGACAAAGAACAACCATAAAAAGAAGAAGAGATTTGGGAAAAAAAACAAGGATCATGAGGGTGAGTGCTGAGGGCCGGGGAGAGGAGTGGGGGTATCTTGGGTAATCTGTGACCCACCACCTTTGCCCCTTCTCCCACAGGGCCGACAGAAGCACAATACGTTGACTGCTTCCAGAAGATCAAGTTCAGCTTCAACCTTCTAGTATGCGGCTCCTGACGAGTCCCCAGCCCTGCCCCCTTACCCCCACCCAGCAATCCTCTGCTCTCTGGACTTGGAGCATCCCAAGTCTTTCTCTTCTCTATCTACCTCCTGGAAACTTCCCTCCCTTCTTAGGGATTTAGGGGAGTGCCAGGCTCCTGACCAAGGCATAAAACAATTGTGGGGACTGTGAAGGAGTGAACTGGTAGTAACAGGCATTGCCTGTGTCCCCAGGGGAAGCTGGCCAACATGTTGCAGGAGATGAGCGCCCCAGAGTTCGTGCATCTCCTCTTCCAAAGTCTGGACCTCGTGAGTTGAGGAAGGACAGGGTGGTGAAGAGGGATGGGCCGAAGTCACGGAGCAGCAGAGGGAGGGAAGGAGGTGGTGGAGGGGATGGGGGAGCAGGGACGAGGGTAGAAGGAAGGGTGAAGAGGGAGAGTGTGAGGCCTGCTGCTTTCTCATCTCAACATACCCTCCTGCTTGACCCCAATATGCCATCTCCGGTATGCACAGCACCCCACAGCAGACTAGACAGGCCAAGCCAAGACCACCAGGGCTCTGAGGGAGACAGAAGGAGCAGCAGGCCCAAGGTGGACACGGCCACTTGCAGGAGACAATGTGACAATGCAAAAGGGGGCATCCAAGGACTCTAGGCCCTCTTCCACCCTTGCATGGCCCTATGGGAGCCTGGGCTTCCTGACGCCTCCTGTCCTCCCCCAGATCCTGGCCCAGTGCCCTGAGGCGGGCCTAGCAGCCCAAGTAATCTCACCCCTCCTCACCTCCAAAGCCATCAGCCTGCTGCAGTCCTGTTTAAACCCACATGAGAGTAACCTCTGGAAGGGGCTGGGCCCTGCCTGGACTACCAGCTGGTGAGTTAAAACAAGCACCAAACTGAATTGGGGGTGAGGGGACGAGGCATAGAGCAGGACATCAGATGTGGCCATCTCTACACTGTCACAAACCAGAAATCTTTCAAAACACTTTGAGGGCTAGGCAATGGTGGCTCATACCTGTAATCCTACCACTTTGGGAGGCCAAGGTATGAGGATTGCTTAAGGCCAGGAGTTCAGGACCAGCCTGGGCAATATAGCAAGACCCTCCTCTCTAAAAAAGGATTTAAATTAGCCAAGCATGGTGGAGCATGCCTATAGTCCATTCTACTCAGGACGCTGAGTCAGAAAGATCACTTGAGCCCAGGAGTTCAAGGTTACAGTGAGCTATGACAAATTATATCACTGTAATCCAGCCTGGGCAACAGAGCAAGATCCTGTCTCTAAAAAAAAAAAAAGCAGCAGCAGCAGCAGCTGGGAGGAGGGCAACTCGACATGGAGTTTCCCAACTAAGTGCAAATAGTTTATAGATAGATACACATACGTGTGTGTATTTCATATACATTTATATATTTCATATATATATGTGAAAGAAAAGCCTATAGTCTACCATCGCCCACTACTGGAGGAAACACATTATCTCACAACAAAAAGAACAAATTTTTCCCAAGAAAAAAGATATGGCAAACTTCTACTAAAATAACTTCTCATTTTGTCAAAGACAAAGAAAACTTTTGTATCAATCCAGCCCAGAATTTAAGAACTACTGATATAAGCGATGTTGCAAACATAATCTCAATAAGACTGGAAACTAACTGGCTAGGACTTCAGAGAGAGAGAGATATTCCACGGTGGTAACTGTGAGATAGGAAGCTGGACAAAGGCCAAACTGATGAAAGCCATGGGGGACCAGCTTGGGCACACAAGATGAGGTGTCTGTGGAACATCCCACAGAGACCAGGTGCCCCAGCTGGAGGGGCTGATCTGGCCAAGTGGTACAATGGTGAGCACAGTAGGGGTGGCTGGGGAGCACTTCAGTGGAGCCCCAGAAAGTGACAAGCTTGGTTTGCTCTATTCCATGATAGAAGAGGGCAAGGCCTTGGGACATTTCTACGTGTAGGTGACGGAAGAAAAAGGGTTAAGAAGGTAAAGATAAATTCCAGAGAATTAAAGTAGAACCGAAACAGTAGTGGGATGAAAAGGGTAAAGAGAAGAAGGTTTCAGAAAGACAGAGAAGTCAATAGGGAAAGAAGCTAATTTGGGAGGCCAGGTGTGGTGGCTCACACCTGTTATCCTAGCACTCTAGGAGGATGGATTCCTTGAGGTCAGGAGTTAGAGACCAGCCTGAGCAAGAGTGAGACCCCCATCTCGAAAAAATAGCCAGGTATCATGTTGACTGCCTGTAGTCCCAGCTACTGGGGAGGCTGAGGCAAAAGGATCACTTGAACCAAGAGTTTGAGGTTGCGGTGAGCTATGACTCCACAGTACCCTACCAAGGGCAACAAAGTGAGACTCTATCTCCAAAAAAAAAACCAGAAAAGAAATAAGCTAGTTTTTCTCTTTTGCCTAATTCAGCCTCACTTACAGAGGCTTTTTTTTTTTTTTTTGGTCCTATTTATCTAAAGACATGAATTATTGTTCAAAACAATCCATTTTTATTGTGGTAGAATATACATAACACAAAACTTACCATTTTAACCATCTTAAGTGTGTAATTCAGTGGCATTAAGTATATGAACAATGCTGTGCAAGCAAAACCATTTTCTACATATTTCTAAAACTTTTTAGCACACTAAACATAAAGTCTGTATCCCCATTAAATGATAATTCCCCATTTCCCCTTCTCCCCAACCTCCAGTAGCCTCTATTCTATTTTCTGTCTCTTTGAATTTGCCTATTCTAGGCACCTCATATAAGTGAAATCATCTAATATCTGTCCCTTTGTGTCTGGCTTGATTCATTTAACGTAAGTCCTCAAGGTTCATCCATGTTGTACCTTCTATCGGGATTTCCTTCCTTTTCATGGCTAAATAATAGTCCATTATTATGGATATACCTCTCTTTTATCCATGCATCTGTTGAAGGACATTTGGGTTGTTTGTACCCAAAACAATCTATTTTCATGCATTTTTTTTGTTCAATCACTAAAATGAAGTCATTTATGGATTCATAACAGTGTTCAGTGGCCCAGAACCATGAGGACTAATAGTACCCACACGAGCCAGTTCTGGAGCTCACTGGGTCTCACGGCCATGCTGGGCCCACTTCATCTGTGGGAATAGCCTTAGTATCTGTTTAGCACTAGCCAGACAGGAAAACAGAGGTTCTGCAATGGACTCAAATAAGAGAGTCTCCAATACTTTCATTCAGACACTTCGACATTGAATAACCATGTTGCATGTACTATTTTGAGTTTCAAAATCCAGTCATATTTCAAGAATTTGAGAAAAACAGATAAGCAGTTATAATTTTTTTAAGTACCCACAAAGATGTAAAACAACTCCAGGCTTCATAAAATGATACACACTTGATAAACACTTACTTTAAATATAATATTGAGTCAGATGGGCCATTTGATCTAGTTTCTTAACATAGCCAGAAATGAATGAAAGACAGAAACACAGAAAAGAGAATCATTTAGAGACATACAAACCCTTGAAAGAGTTGAATTTGTGCTAGGTTTTAGGCACACTGACCCAAAGCTATAACTACCACTAAATGTTGTGGTAATCCAGAAGGATGGAGACCATACAAGGCCATTAGATTTGACAATCAGGATTTTAAATGGACTCATTTCAATAAAATAATGGTAGAGGTAGAAATCAGTTGCAGGAATAATTTAAGAACCAGAGACTAGAAAAATGAAGGCAGAGAATAGAGGCGTATTTGCAAGAAATTTGGTCAAAAGAAGGCAATATGATGACTGCTTAAAAAGAGGAGGAACAAGGTCAAGGGATGAACTGAGCATGTTTCTAAGGCAGAGAAGGAACCAATTAAGAAGATTTGGAAGAGGGATAGTATGTTAGTTCCCACTGAATAAACACTTATTAGCTGACACCTGTGTACCAGCCACTGTATCAGACCTACAGCCCCCAAGGAGATCACTGTCACAAGAAACGATATTATAAGACTCATAAGCAATACACATACAGTCTGTGAGGAGCAATAATTCAGGGACATACCAAGTTCAGTGGAAGTAGTCACCTCTTCCCTAGTGAAGCAGAGAGGGAATTTTCTAAAGGAAATGGGCAAGGCAAGTGGAAAGTATTCCAAGCAGAGCAAGGCTGGAGGCCACCAACAGCACAGTCCTTCCTGGTCCTGTGCAGTGGGTGAGGCAGGAGGCTGAGAGGCAAGTCCCTGCCCCATCCTAGCGTCAGCCAGAGCAGCTCTACCTGATCTATTTCACAGGGTGAAACTATCTAGCTAGAAAAAAAAGACATCTGCTGCTGAGAAACAGGTCTGCTGCATGAGACCCAAAGAGGTTTTGCAGCCCCAGTGAATGCTCTGTGATTCTACCACTTTGATTCAAACCCCCAGTCAGTGTGATAGTGTCCACCATGTTCTTATGGAAGTGATACATCTTCACCTCCTGGGCGGAGGTGATGAGGACACAAAGATACCTGCCTGTGGGATTTGTTGATATTAACTCTTTGCTGCTTCTGGATGTTGTGGGCTTTTCATCTGTGCACATGGGCCATTTCACTTACTAGCCAGAAGATTCCTGAGGCCAGGCCTTGTCATCTTCTCCCTCTTCACATCCCACAGCCTGCACAGAGTAGACACAGACTCAGCTTTGTTTCTCCCTCTCTCTAGCGCTGATTGGACAGGCCAGGAGCCCCCACCCTACCAACCCACATTCTACGATGGCTGGCAGCTTCCAGAGCCCTCCAACCAGGTAAGTCCCCCTGATCTCTGGCTACTTTCTGCCTACCCAGCCCAAACCATAGTCACAGGGCAACTACACGGGAGTGGGGGTGGGGTTGTGTGGAACCTGGTTCTGATGTTAAGCAGGAAAGAGGATAAGTGGCAGCTGCATGTGAGCAGGCTTGCAGTCTGACACCAGCCCCCTACCACCAGGAGGGCTGCGTCCTGCTCTTGCTCACTCTCTGTTCTGTACTTTGCAGGCACACTTAGGACTCGAGGACTCCATTTCCCTCTGGTATGCCCTGGGCTTAGCAAGGACCTAATGGTCCTGGGAAGGGAGGGTCAGAGCTGCTCCTTTGATCTCTGGATCTCTGCATCTCAGAGTCCCTCTGGACTCTCTTTCTGCCAGACATGGACATGTTCAAGCTCACCCCTCCCCAACCTTGGGTAAAAAAGCCTTTTTTTTTTTTAACCCTCCTAGGCCCCCATCCCTTCTTGTCATGTTACTACCTACACATGCCTCTGATTTCTCAAGCTCAAGTACAAAGTGCTTAGACATGGTGTAAGTGCTGGCTGGACACGGTGGCTCACACCTGTAATCCCAGCACTCTGAGAGGCCGAGGTGGGTGGATTGCCTGAGCTCAGGAGTTTGAGACCAGCCTGAGCAAGAGTGAGACTCCCCCTCATCTCTATTAAAATTAGAAAAACTGAGGCAAAAGGACCACTTGAGTCCAAGAGTTTGAGGTTGCTGTGAGCAATGACGCCATGACACTCTACCCAGGGGGACAGAGTGAGACTGCCTCAAAAAAACAAACAAAAAAAAAGTGCTTAGAAAAGCTCAGATGTAGAAAATTCTACACTGGAAATGTTTTCAGATATCAGTGACATTTCAGACCCCTCTTAGCAGTCACTCCAAGGCCTCTCTAACACTGACCTGCCAATGAACTTTACAGAAACCCAAAAGTTAACACTAGACTGCAGGAGATATTTGGGGCTCTCTGGGTTGGGACATAGGTTCAATTTCTGAGGGCCCATTCTCCAGCCACCTTGACTGTTTCTTAAAAGGAGAAGTCCCGGATTAGAGAGCACCTCTCACTTTGCCCAGGAAGAGACACATAACCATGGCCCTCAGCCTGGGAACTCCAACTTCCAGCGCTCCAGCACCACACTTATCAAGCCAGCCCTGAAAATGCAAGTCCTGTATGAGTTTGAAGCTAGAAATCCCCGGGAACTGACTGTGGTCCAGGGAGAGGTGCTGGAGGTGAGGCTTGGACAGAGGCTTGACAAGGAGGTGGTGGTTGGTAGGAGCTACAGGCAGTTTGGGTGGGTGGTCTAGGGATAGAGTGCCAAGGTGGGTGCCTGAGTGAGGAGAAAGAAAGTAGGAAAGAGCAGGAGGGAGAAAGCGTTGTGGGGAGAGAAATGGCTGTTGAAAAGGGGGGTGACTAAGGTGGTGTCTCTTGGCAGGTTCTGGACCAGAGCAAGCGGTGGTGGCTGGTGAAGAATGAAGCAGGGCAGGATGGTTACATTCCCAGCAACATCTTAGAGCCCCTACAGTCGGGGACACCCAAGAGCCAGGACCAGTTGCCTCTTAGGGTATTACCCAGCATAGATTATCCAGAAGCCATACATTCTGACTTGTAGAGTGGGGGTGGGGAAGATTGAATGGCAAGTCGGGGAGATAGTCCTGGTTGGATTTAGATGGTATTATCTCATGTTTACTATGTGCCAAATTTACCATGGGGCCAGAGCACAGAACAAGCCTGGGTCCTGGCCAGACCAGAAAATCATGGAGTGAGATAAGTGCTCTAGGATGGGAACCCAGAGAATGAACCAGACGCCGGGGCTGTGAGACGAGATGGGCTCTGACTGCAGCTCCCCCTGATCCTAGGCTCCGATGATTCGCCTTAGTTCGAAGCCCGAGGAGGTCATGGCCTGGCTGCAGGCAGAGAATTTCTCTACTAGGTGAGTGCCTAGCTCTTGGGGTTAGGGGGAGAACCTTTGCACAGGGTCCAGATGCTAATCAAGGAAACCCAGCAATCCAGAACATACACCCTGGCCTACATGGTACATTACAGACCCTGTCCCAGCCCTGTCCCTGCTGAGTTAAAAGGACAGAAGCAGGGAGCTTGTCCAAGCGTAGGTTAGAGCACTAAGCTGGGAGCTCTGCGGAGCTGAAGGCAGCAAGGATCAGGAGCGTGAGCTCGGGAGGGAGCTCAGCTGCCGGCTTAGCTACCTTCCCCACCAGAACATTCTCTTCCAGAGCACTTCTCCCTTCAAAGGCGAAAGTTCTGAAATTGGTTTCAGCCAATTATTTTACTCCTTCCCTTTCAGATATCCTATTCTGTGAATTCTCCTATAACCCCAACTCCCCAACCCCTTCTACACCCAAATATTTGGGCCCAGGGTCCCCTCACCCCACACTGCTGGCTTCTGCTGTTTTTGTTCACAGCACGGTGAGGACCCTTGGGGCCTTAACAGGGAACCAGCTGCTTCACATGAGACCTGGGGAGCTACAGATGCTGTGTCCACAGGAGGCCCCACGGATCCTGACACGCCTGGAGGCTGTCAGAAGGATGCTGGGGGTGAGGACACCCTGGGGTCTTGACTCCTACCAGGAGTGTCTGGTCCTCCCTGGGTGAGAATGCCAGGTGGCTGAGCCCTGGGGTGGGACTGAGTATGGCAGGTGCTGGGCACAGGGTATTCCTCCAGGGACTTAGCTTCATGCATTCAAGCACACCTTTAGCCTCCAAGCTTATTGCTGGCCTGAGCTCTGGAGGGCCCTCACCTGGCCCTAGCCTCATTTGAATCCTTTTTTCTTTCTTCAGATGAGTCATTAGGCACCAGCTTAGACACCTCCAAGGCTAAAGCCCTCGCATATGCAAGATGGCAGCTCTGACACTCCTTAGAGCACCAAGAATTTCTCTTCCAGTCCCTAGGTTGCAGCAAACTTCACCCCTGGCTCACACAGCAAAAAGGATGCACAGACCCAGAGGTTCAAGCAAACGGTGCCCCTTCTGGCTGTGTTGAGAGCCGTCCCCAGTGATTGCCTATTTATTTTATCTTTTTCCTGAGCCTGGCACACTTCTGCTGAGGCTTGTTAGGAATCTATTCAGTACCTCTCCTTCCCAATAAAAGCATCTTTAGGCACTCACAGCTTCTTCTGGATGTGATGGGAACCAAAAGCAGGGAGGCAGGAAGGGCTGGAGTGCTGGCCATGAAACAGAAACAAGGCTACATCCACCATGGAGCCACACTGAATATGAGTGGGAATTCACACTGCAACCTGGAGCTGGGCATCAGAATTTGAGAATTGTGGTCTAAGCTCTCCTCACTCTTTCTAAGCAAACTCCAAAATAAGACTGTACTCACCATCTTCTCCTGCATACATTTCTCCCAGTGCATTCCAAGGTACTCAGTATAGCCAAAGGAACAAGGCTTCAAAGAGCACCAGGAAGACAGCTGTAGGTTTTGGTCAGCACTGGCCAGTAATCCAGAGCAGCACTGGCAAGCAAGGCAGGTGCACCAGGCTCTACTTGGTAACTTCCTCTTTTGATACAGTTTTTGCCCCTTGCTGTTGGGTGAACTAACTTTAAATTCCCACCCTAGCTTGTCTTTTTAGTATCAGAGCATAAGGAACATAGGACTCAAGGTTGAAAGTCCAACAAATGGCTGTGAACGTTAGCAAGTCATTCCACTCTCTGGGCCCCTGTTTTCTCAAGGGTTAAGTGAAGAGTTTGGACTTTTTGTGGCTGCTTATATTTCTTAGTATAAACAGCTTTTTTTTTTTTTTTTGAGACAGAGTTTCACTTTCTTGTTCCTGGTAGAGTGCCGTGGCATCACAGCCCGCAGCAACCTCAAACTCTTGGGCTGAAGCGATCCTCTGGCCTCAGCCTCCCAAGAAGCTGGGACTATAGGCACCTGCCACAACAGGCTATTTTTTTTTAAAGGCGGGGGTCTCATTCTTAGTCAGGCTGGTCTCAAACTCATGAGCTCACGTCATCCACCCACCTCAGCCTCCCAGAGTGCTAGGATTATAGGGATGAGCCACCGCGTCCAGCCTAAGTATCCTTTTTTAATCTCAAAACTGTCACGCACTCCCCTCCCCACATAACAGTAGTTACATGTTCATTGATTTTCGTCTACAGATAAGGCCTAATGTACTTATACATTTGAGGGTTCTTTTTTTTTTTTTGCAGTTTTTGGTCAGGGCTGGGTTTTGAACCCACATATGGGGCCGGCGCCCTACTCACTGAGCCATAGGCACCACCCTAAATTTGAGGGTCCTTAAGATGTTCCTTTGGGCTTCCCACTTCCCGCATCCCTCCACTTCTGGAGGTTCTGTTCCCCCTCTTTTGCTTATCAATCTATCAATAAACTCTGTCCTTCCGCTTGGGAAAAAAAAAAAATGTTGCCTTAAGTCTCTCTTAGATGACTTTGTCCCTGACCCTAACATTGTCTGGGCCCCAGATTGCTCTATTTTTAGTGTGACTGTGTCATTCTCCTAAGTTCCTGGCCTCAGAAAATCATCTCTCCTAGCTGCTAACGCAAAATAAAGAAGCAAAAATTTTTCTGTACAAATGAGAAAAACAGTGTGATTCTTAGAGTCTGCCTTGACAAGGGGAAAAGTTAACAGAAAAGTTAATTTCTTGGAATAAGCAAGGAGATAGTAACTCACTGCCCTCTGCATCTTCACAGAGCTGGGGGAGTCCTAGAAGCAGGGAAAACCTCCAGGACCAGAAGAAAGTGTTTTATCCCAGTGTCCTCCAGATTTTCCAAAAAAACTAAGATGAGGTGAGGGTCAGATAGCCAAGTACAGTGGAACCAACAACAATTGTGTTATTAGACAAATCGGGGTTTGGATCCCAGACCATCCATGGGATCTTGAGCTTGGAAGAGCAATTCACTTAAACCTCTCCAGGCCTGTTTCTTCTTCAATAAAATGGCCATAATGCCTACTTCATAAAATTGTCATGAAGCTTAAATTGGAACAAATTAGGTAGCATATGTTAAATGCCTAGGTACTTCCTGGAATATCATAGGTGCTCAATAAATGCTAGTCTTTATTCCTTAGCTTAATTTGACCTGGCCTTTTGTTATCTTGGAAGGAGACACCTAGGCATTATAAATTTGTCACTATGCATTTGCTCTTTCTTCATTCTTCTTTTTAGTGAAATGTCCTTTTAAAAGTCCCAATCTTGTTTCAGCTTTACTAATAGGCAAATATGATTTCCCATGCCCAGCCTAGGGTACCTAGGAGCTGAGTACTGCAGGTGACTGTGCTATGGAGGCCAGGCCAGAAACCCTTGTACGGATTTCTGTGGAGGAGTGGGTCCCTTTCCCAATCCCCCACAGTTTACTGACAAATCCTATCTCTCTCCTGTTGCAGATCTGTACCCTTTTCCCCTTTTTTGTGTGTACACTTTCTTTTTTCATTTTCATGAACCCTGCTTAAACTCAGAAACTTACTTCTTCCTAGGACTACCATGGCCTCCTACAGATCTGTTGCTCTGTCAAGGTCACCAGGACCCCCACGTTGCTAAATTTAACCATTATTTCACAGACTTCATCTTACTTTGACCTATCAGCCACATTTGACATAGGGGTTGACTCCCTCCTTCAAACATCTTCACTTGGTGTCCAGGGCACTTGGTTTTCCTCCTACTTCAGTGGCCACTCCTCAAACTCTTTTGCCAATTCTCTCATTTCCCCAAACCTCCAAATGTTGATGTGCCACAGCACCCCAAACCTTTTCTGTTCCACTCAGTGATTACATCTAGTCTCATTGTTTAAAATGCTTTCTATACAGTGATGACTATATTTGCTCTTTCCCTCTGCTTGGAGTTCCTCTCTGCCTCCTGCACCCATGGTGGCTCCCACAGCAGAGCAGCCTGGTCCCCTCACTTCCTGAAGATCTTTGCTTAAAGGCCCACAATAAACACATCCTTTAAAAATGCAAACCCCCTTCTTACTAGGGCTCCCTCAACTCCCATTCCAAGAGCATCTCTCTCTGTCTTCTTAGTTTTATTTCTCTCCATAGGCTGTGTATCACCATCTGACTAACTAGACATTTATTATATATTCATTTCTTTCTGCTTCTTCCCATCGGAATGTAGCTTTCCTGACAGCAAGAATTTTTATCTGTTGAGTTCAATTCTGTATTCCCAGCACCTAAAACAGTACATTATCAAAATAGGCATGTCAACAAAGTTTGTTGGATAGATGAATAGTGAATGCATGGCTGGATGGAAGGGTGGATGAATAAATGGGATAGATGAATGGATGGATGGATGGATGGATAAATGAATAAGTGAATCAAAGAAAAATGGCAGTACCTTGCTCCTTCAGTCTACTCTACACAAAAAAGATAGATTAATTTCCCTGAAACAGAATCTGGCAGTATCACTCACTTCAGCAAAGCATATAAATCTGCACTGGTGTATACAGTAGTCACAACCCACATGTAGTCTCAACTGAAATGTGTCTAAGTGTTAAAATATACAGTGTTTTGAAGACAGTACGAAGAATGTAAAATGTCTCAATTATTTTCATTTTAATTACATGTGAGGCTAACACAGTGGCTTACGCCTATAATCCTAGCACTCTGGGAGGCCAAAGCAGGTGGATCGCTTGAGCTCACCAGTTCGAGACCAGCTTGAGCAAAAGTGAGATCCCTTTCTCAACTAAAAATTGAAAAACTGTGCAAGAGGATAACTTGAGCCCAAGAGTTTGAAGTTGCTGTGAGCTATGACACCATGACACTCTATCCAGGGGGACAGAGTGAGACTCCATCTCCAAAAAAAAGAAAGAAAATTACATCTTGAAATTACAGTATTTTGGATATATTAGGCTAAATAAAGTACATTAATAAAATTGATTCACCTGTTTCTTTTTACTAGAAACAGAAAACTTTTTTTTTTTTTTTTGATACAGAGCCTCAAGCTGTCACCCTGGTTAGAGTGCTCTGGCATCACAGCTCGCAGCAACCTCCAATTCCTGGGTTCAAGCGAGTCTCCTGCCTCCACCTCCCAAGTAATGGGCACAACGCTTGGCCTTTTTTTTTTTTTTTTGCATCCGTCATTGTTGTTTGGCGGGCCCAGGCTTGATTCGAACCCACCAGCTCAGGAGTACGTGGCTGGCGCCTTAGCCCGGTGAGCCACAGGCGCCGAGCCTACAAACAGAAAACTTTAAATCACATATGTGGCTTGCATTACATTTCTATTGGACAGCAGTGCTCTCCAAACTCCTTTTTTTTTTGGCCAGGATTGGGTTTGAACCCACCACCTCCAGCATATGGAGCCGGCGCCCTACTCCTTTGAGCCACAGGCGCCGCCCCCAAACTCCTCTTGGTAGCAGGCAATGCCCTCGGCAACCTGACTCCAATTTGCTTTTCCAACTCATAAACCAGCCCAACTGAACAATACTTCCTTCTACACACACTGGTATTTCCCACATTCCAGTGTTTGCGCTGTGGTCCTCCTACCTAGAATGCCCTTTCCCGCATTCTAATATCCAAAAATTATCCTTCCTCAAGGGCCAGGATGTAATGCCCACCTCCTCCTGGAAGGTGTCTCAGAACCACCCTTTGTCCAGGCCAGAAGAGAGCTCCCCCTCCAAAGAAGGTAACATCTCCTACCTTGAATCCTTCCTACCTTACAGTTTTATGTGTTTAAGTGATTTGTGGCTTTATCACCATCCCTTATTTCCCTAAACCCTATTACTCCCTAACGCTGGGGTCAAAGATAATAATTCGCTTAAGTCCAGGAATTTGAGGTTGCAAGGAGATATGATAGTACTTCTGCACTCCAGCCCGGGCAAAAGGGCGAGACTCTGCCTCTCCAACACCCACCTCCCTCCCGGTGTGGTCAGAGTTCGGTTCGACTCCCACTCAACGCCCCAGGCTTCCTCTATCCCACTATCCCCTCTTATCCCAGGTCCTCCACTAGTCGGGAAGTAAAAATGATCAACTTCCCGCCCGCGGGCTAACTTACAGCCCTCCTCCGCGAATCCCGACTCGGGGTCTCTGGGGCTTGAAACTCAGCGGCTGGCCGAAGCCGCGCCTGCGCAAAGCCCTGTGGACTGACGCGCGGAGGGAGGGGACGAGGCGGAGGGGCGGAGTCAGGGCGCCCGCATTAGCCCCACCCACTCACATCGGATATAAAAGTACTCTCGCTCGCCGTTCGTCTGTCTTCGAAGGCTCCCAAGCGTAGTCGCTATGTCTTCTAAGTCGTCTGTGGTTCTGGGTTACTGGGATATTCGCGGGGTGAGTGCTGTCTCGACTGCCGAGTCGCTCCGTCGGAAAAACAGATGCAGAGGCGACCGTGGCTCTGAGTCAGCGGTCTCCGTGAGAGCTGCTCTACGCGGGAGCCCCTTCGCCGCGGCCAGCTCCAGAGGAGCTGCCTGGCCACCGAGGCCCACCCTTGCCCCGCAGGCCCACCCCTGTCCCTCCTCTGGGATTGCTGGGCTCCGCCGGGAGGGGCTGAGGACAGCATGCCGCCGGGGCCGGGCTTGGAAGCCGCTTAACGACCGCCCCGGCAGGGTGCAGGGCCTCAGCAGCCCGGGCCGGGGGACGTTGGCGGGCGGGGAGTGGGGGGCCGGTAGGAGCCGCGCAGGCGCTGATCGGACTGTCTTCCCCAGTTGGCGCACGCCATCCGCCTGCTCCTGGAGTTCACTGATACAGCTTATGAGGAGAAACGGTATACGTGCGGAGAAGGTAATGCCAAGCTAAGCCAGGCTGGCCCTCCAGCTGTCTCTGTCTTCTTGTGCTCAGAGGATGGCATCACGCTTGAGTTGGGTGGAAAGTCTTCCCCAGTCACTTGACAGCGTCTGCTGTGCCCTGTGGGGAGAGAGTTGATGGATCCTTTACTTGGAGCTGGGGTTTTGTCCTCAATCATAGCCCATAGTACTTAACCAAATAGGGCACCAAGACTACTAGGTTAAGATTTGGGGAGCTGGGAATTTGAGATGTTGGGAATAGGTAATTTCTTTAGGTCTTTAATTAGGTGCGATATTAAGGAGGTTGGGTCCCACTTTATTCTGTCTCTTACAGCTCCTGACTATGATCGAAGCCAATGGTTGGATGTGAAATTCAAGCTAGGCCTGGACTTTCCTAATGTAGGTAGCTTTAGAAGAAGAGGGGGCAAAAGGGAAGGGCTTCAAGTGTATTTGTCCTTGATTCTTCTTTCCCTGGAATAGAGGCTCTGAACCTGGATAGAATAGAAAGAATTCTGGAGTCCTTGAACTCTTTGGGGAAAAGAATTCTATTTTCATCTTCACTAACCACTAACAACAAGTTAACATTTCCTTTTATTGTGGAGATAAGCATAAACAACGTAATGGTTATTAGTCATGTTGATGGCTTTGTCACTAGTAGAAATCAGGTGTTTTTATATTACATGTGTTGCAGATATCCTAGGTATTATTAAATATATTCATCACTACTTTCAAATTATAGTAGGTATTGTATCTGCTTGCTATTTAAAGCATTACTAGGCACATAGTATACTACTGCAATTTTCAAAAAATATTTTATAATTGTGTAAATACATCTATTTTACTTTCTTTTCTTTCTTTCTTTTTTTTTTTTTTTTTGAGACAAAGTCTCACTCTGTTGCCCTAGGTAGACTTTTCAGGTAGAGTTCAGTGGCATCAGCCTAATTAACTGCAACTTCAAACTCATAGGCTCATGTGATCCTCCTTCCTCAGCCTCTGGAGTAGCTGGACCACAGGCAAGCACCATGTGGCCTGGCTAATTTTTCTATTTTCAGTAGAGACAGGATTCTGCTCTTGCTCGGGCTATCTCCAACTTCTGAGCTCAAGTAGTTCTTCTGCCTCAGCCTCCCAGAGTGCTAGAACTACAGGCGTGAGCCACTGCGCATGACTATGTTTTTCGCTTTATGTATTTAAAAACCTTAATCTGATAAAGGGCTCATGGCACACATATACACACACACAAGGTTAAGAACCCCAGTCTAGATCACATGGGGACCCGATTGCTACCTTATACTTATTTTTTTCTTGCTCCTAACACTGCTTTCTCTCCTTCCTTTTCACTGCCCTACAAATCTCTTCCCCAGGAGTTAGCTGTAGGGAAGAGAGTGGTAGGTTGTTCATTTGACTTGTCCTTTTCCTTTCAGCTGCCCTACCTCATGGATGGGAAGAACAAGATCACCCAGAGCAATGCCATCTTGCGCTACATTGCTCGCAAGCATAACATGTGTGAGTGGGATAGGGCTGCTGAGGTAGTTGAAGCAGGTTGTTTGCCAGGGAGTGAATGATTCCAAGGGTGGTTTGTTGTCATTTTGCCTACAGGCGGTGAGACTGAAGAAGAAAAGATTCGAGTGGACATTGTGGAAAACCAAGTAATGGATTTCCGCACACAACTGATACGGCTCTGTTACAGCACTGACCATGTGAGTTTCCTTACACACATCAGCTGAATGGAGTATCAGAGAAAACAACAGCATGAGGAACCACAGGGTTATCTCTGCTCCATTGGACTGCTACCTTCCCACCAACCCAGTCTGTCAGAATAAGAAACAGCACTCTTGTGATTTGCATTGTTTTGTCACGTAACTCTGGTGTTAGCACCCCTTCCTTTCCAAACCCCATCTTCCCATTCTGCCACCTGTGAAGGCAAGGAAAAGGCACTTGGAAAGGGGACTACTAAGTGTCCATCATTGACCTGTTCCTGAACATCCATGAGGATGATGACAGCTGTTTGTGTTCTCTTTCTTCCTCTCTCTCTCAGGAAAAACTAAAGCCTCAGTACTTGGAACAGCTACCTGGACAACTGAAACTATTTTCCTTGTTCCTAGGGAAATACTCATGGTTTGCAGGGGACAAGGTAGGAGGAAGAGAAAAGAGGAGGACACCTGTCTATCTCTGCAGGTGTTAATGAACTCCTGCCTGACCATCTATTGCCCTCCTTCTAGCTCACCTTTGTGGATTTTCTCACCTATGATGTCTTAGATCAGAACCGTATGTTTGAACCCAAGTGCTTGGAAGAATTCCCAAATTTGAAGGCTTTCATGTGCCGTTTTGAGGTGATAGTTCCTGAATCTTTCTCTTACAGAAATACAAGTCCCCTGAGGGACCCCACTGTGGTAGATTCTTGTCTGACACCAGCTTTTGTCTAAAGTTATCAATGGTTGGACACCTTTAAGCCTTTGGAAAGACCTGGTGTCTCTATCCCAAAAACATTGTCTACAAAAAATGGGAGAGATATAGAGAGGTGGGCAGCATGTGAATGTTGCTGTTTGGATATGGGTTTATTGGTCTGGGTTAGGGTCTTTAAGAGGTTTGGTGTGCTTTCCCTTCAGGCTTTGGAGAAAATCGCTGCCTACATGCAGTCGGATCGCTTCTTCAAGATGCCCATCAACAACAAGATGGCCCAGTGGGGCAACAAGTGCATATGTTGAGCAAGAGGCAGACTTGCAGTGCCTGTTTGGTTCCATCCCATCCCTAGGAGATCTACTTTCTATCTTCTTTACTTTCTTCAATAAATAGTACTTAGGCTATTGGTGTCCAGCTGGATTTCTCTTAGGTGTAAGGACAAAAGGAGAATAAGACTATGTGGAGAATTATCAACGTGTAAGTTGAATTACTGCAACATTGAAATCCTCCTACTCCCCAGATGAGTTCAAGGGCTAGAGGTTCATGCTCAAGTCTTGAGAGCAGGTACTAAAAATAAAGATTGCACAGTTGAAGAGAGCAGGTGTTTCAAATGTGACTGGACTTCCTATGAAGACCTGGTGAAGATACCAAGTAAAACTATATAGTACAAACCCATATATATATGGGAATTTAGTTTAATAAGGCAATATTTCAAACTGAGCTAGCCAGCAGAGTTGGAACAGTTGTTTACTAATTAAAAATAATAGAGCTTGGCTCGGTGCCTGTGGCTCAAAAGGCTAAGGCACCAGCCACGTACAGTTGAGCTGGGGGTTTGAATCCAGCCTGGGCTGCCAAACAACAATGACAGCTGCAACCAAAAAATGGCCGGGCGTTGTGGTGGGTGCCTGTAGTCCCAGCTACTTGGGAGGCGGAGGCAGGAGACTCACTTGAGCCCAGGAGTTGGAGGTTGCTGTGAGCTGTGATGCTACAGCACTCTATCCAGGGTGACAGCTTGAGGCTCTGTCTCAAAAAAATAAATAAATAAAAATAGAGCTATACTTTATACCATTCACTAAAGTTAATCTGGAATTTAAGGTCCAATATTAAACATAAAACTATTGAAGTATTAATGAAAATATAAGAACGTTTGTGATAAGGTACAAATAAATTACAAGTGAAACAAAAGAGATGTAAAGATTATATAAAGAATGATAAATCGTTAAGATAGCTGAGTTTTAAAAAATGGACAAAATCTATGAACAATTTACAAAACAAATATTCATGGCCAAAAAATGTTTACTATAGTCCAAGTAACTACAAAGTACAATAGTGAGAGACCATATTTCTACCTATCCAGTGAAAAAAGATATTTTCAAAGTTTTGGCAAGCCTTGGGAAAGTGATATGTATTTCCTGCTGGTGAACTTGTAAAATAGCTACTTTGGAGAATTAAGTCATCAATATCTTTAACATTCAGATCATATCCTATGACCCAACGAGTCCATCCTATAAAAACTCACTGCAGTCCCTAAAGAGACACACACTTAATATGTTCACTGTGGCATCATTTGGGGGGTTTTGTGTTTTTGTTTTTGAGACAGAGTCTTCCTCTTTCACCCTGGCTTGAGTGCCTTGGTGTCATACCTTCACACCAACCTACACTCTTGGGCTCAGGAGATCCTCTTGCCTCAGGCTCCCCTAACAGCTGGGACTACAGGCACCTGCCACAATGCCTGGCTAGTTTTTCTATTTTTAGTAGAGACAGAGTCTTGATCTTGCTGAGGCGGTGGCTCTAGCTCTTGAGCTCAAGTAATCTGCCTGTCTTGGCCTCCCAGAGTGCTAGGATTATAGGCATGAGCCACTGCGCCTGGCTATGGCATCATTTGTAACAAGAAATAAGTAGAAACCATGTAAATGCTCATCAGGACTGTGGAATACATGTGGCAGTTGAAGAATGCGACTGAACTGCATGAACTAACAAAGATTCCCAAGACATTTTGAATTTTAAAATTAGCAGATTAGGGGGAGCACCTGTGGCTCAAAGGAGTGGGGCACCGACCCCATATGCCGGAAGTGGTGGGTTCAAACCCAGCCCCGGCAAAAAAAAAAAAAAAATAACTGCAAAAAAATAAATAAAATTTGCAGATTAGTATGTACAGTATTATAACTTTTACAATTTAAAAAGGAAACCATGAGGCTTTTTTTTTTTTTTTTTGTAGAGACAGAGTCTCACTTTGTTGCCCTTGGTGGAGTGCCATGGCGTCACAGTTCACAGCAGCCTCCAGCTCTTGCCTCAGCCTCCCAAGTAGCTGGGACTACAGGCGCCTGCCACAACCCCCAGCTATTTCTCTTTTTTACTTGTTGGGGATTCATTGAGGGCAAAAGAAACCAGGTTACACTGATTGCATTTGTTAGGTAAACAAAGAAGAAGATAGGAATACAAATCTGTCTACTGCTACCCAGCAACAAATATTAGTATGAAGTTAGCAGCCTAAAACATATATTTATTATATCACAGTTCCAGGGATCAGAAGAGCTCAACTGTTCAGGGTCTCATCAGTGTGTCAGCCAGGGCTACAATCTCATCTCAAGGCTCAGGGAAAATATTTGCTTCCAAGTTTGTGAATGGTCGATTAAATCAATTCCTTGTACCCTGTTGGACCGAGGGCCTCAGTTTCTTGCTAGTTATTGCAGGAGTCTTTCAGTTCCTTGCAAAAGGGGCCTCCCCAATATGGCCACCTGTTTCACTGAAGCCAGAAAAGGATCTGGAAAAAGGGACACTGCAGTCCTATGTAATGTAACCAATAGCAGTGACACCCCATTACCTTGTCCATAGTCTGTTAGAAGTAACCCAAGGGGGATTGCACAAAGACATGAGTGCCTGAGGAAGTAGGAGAACAGAGGCCACCTTAGGGTTTGTTCACCTCAAGGGGGAAGGCAAGGGAACAGGAAACTGCAAGATCTGAGGAAAGAATCCTGGGAAAGATGTGACAGGGAAGAGCAACATGGTAAGGAATCAGCAACTGAGGGAGAAGTTTAAAAAGTACAGGTTTTGCAGGTGACAGGTATTTCCTGTGATTCCAGATAGATAGAGTACAGACAAATCTTTCATTCTGATTTTTTCTAATTATTATGCTTGTCATAATAAACAGTTATCTGAAACCTGGACCTTACTAGCTCAGAAAGTGGAAGAGGTCACTGAGAGAAGCAGATCCTATCCGCAAGAGAGATTGCTCGGGCCTCAATCAGCCCCTGACTCTAATTTTAATGTGAACCAAGAAAAGCACATTGTCACAATGGCTGCCTTCATGCAAGGGGCAGTTGAGGGGATGAAGGAAGTCATCCTATTATCCCACAGGACAAAGGCACAGTAGTGATGAGTTTATACAAGTGGCATTAGTAAGTGCTTAAAAAAAAAACAACCTTGTATTAGGTGCATTAAATTTGAAGGAGCAGCCAGGTGTGGTGGCTCACACCTATAATCCTAGCACTTTGGGAAGCTGAATGGGAGGATGACCTGAGGTCAGGAGTTTGAGACTAGCCTGGGCAATACAGTGAGTCTCTATCTCTATAAAAATAATTTTTTAAATTATCTGGGTGATCCCTTAAGCACAAGAGTTTGAGGTTGTAGTGAGAGATGTTGGTGCCACTGCCCTCCAGCCTGAGCAATAGAGCAAGAACCTGTCTCCAGAATTTTTTTTTTTTTTTTGTGGAACATTTTCCCAAAGTACTAGGAAAACTCATTTGTACTTATTGTTAAAGGTTAAGCAACTGGGTTAAAGCATTTCCAGTTCAGAATAAAATACAGTAGACCCTCTGTAAGAGGAACCTAAGGGACTGTAACAAACTGGTCAACATATGCAGGTGGCCAACAGAAGGAACGAGACCTACATGTAGAGCATGTCCAGTCTATGAAAGTTAAGTCAACTTAGGGAGGTGGTCAATGTAGGGAGGTGGCCAACTATGGTGGTTCTACTGTGCCTTATATGATGAAAGGAAAATTGTTGTAGAGTTGCTTCACTGATGCAATGGGTGGAGAAGGGGATTCCGATGTATGCTCATGAATCTACCTTTAAAGCCAGCTTAAAGGGTGGTGCCTGTGGTTGAAAGGAGTAGGGTGCCGGCCCCATATGCTGGAGGTGGCGGGTTCAAACCTAGCCCCAGCCAAAAAAACTGCAAAAAATAAATAAATAAATAAATAAAGCCAGCTTAAAAAGGCCTGGCGCAGTGGCTCACACCTGTAATCCTAGCACTCGAGGAGGCCGAGGCAGGTGGATTGCCTGAGCTCAGGAGTTCAAGACCAGCTTGAGCAAGAAGAGTGAGACCTTGTCTCTAAAAATAGCCAGGCATTGTGATGGGTGCCTACCGCTACTGGGGAGGCCTTAGAAAAGAGGATCACTTGAGCCCAAGAGTTAAGTAAGACTCTGTCTCAAAAAATATATATATATATAGTAATAATAAAGTCAGCTTAAGAAGAGCTTAGGACCTGTAGTCCCAGCTACTTTAGGAGGCTGGGGCAAGAGAATTGCCTAAGCCCAGGAGTTGGAGGTTGCTGTGAGCTGTGTGACGCCACAGCACTCTACCAAGTATGATAAAGTGGGACTCTGTCTCTACAAAAAAAAAAAAAAAAAAGAAGAGCTTAGGGGAACACTTAGAATTTATACTGAAATCCCCCAGCCGTTATCCCTCAGCTGCCGGACAGGTGGCGCAAATGAATACTAGTGATAAAGAGGGACTTAGAGAGTTCAGATGATCAGTGAGGGAGAGGGGAGGAACTTAAAATTTAGCCAGTGATTTTTTGGATGTGCAAATTTGTTCATTCCACTCCTCTGCTTAAATTCATTTAAGGGCTTCTGATGCCTCAGAGCAAAAACTATCTTCTTAGGGTTACCTTCATTATCTGCTTCCTTTTCTAGCTTCTCCTTTTGGCTTGTTCCCTGGAGCATCTTTTGGCCCTAGCTCTGGAGCACTAGGTCCAACCCTCATGAATTCTCTCAGGAGCATGGACTCTGGAGTCAGGCCACCTGGGTTCAGATTTCACCTCTGCCACTGGTAAATGGTGGCCTCCTACAGTTAGTGCCTTCCCTGATAATAGAAGCCTGACTTGGGTGGTGCCTGTGGCTCAAGGAGTAGGGTGTTGGCCCCATATACTAGAGGTGGTGGGTTCAAACCCCACCCTGGCCAAAAATTGCAAACAAACAAAAAAGAAGCTTGCCTCCCTCCCAAGGTTGTTAGGAGAATTAATCAGCATTTTTTTTTTTATTGTAGAGACAAAGTCTCACTTTATCACCCTTGGTAGAGTGCTGTGGTATCATACAGCTCACAGCAACCTCCAACTCCTAGGCTTGGGCAATTCTCTTACCTCAACCTCCCGAGTAGCTGGGACCACAGGCGCCTGCCACAACACCCAGCTATTTTGTTGTTGCAGTTTGGCTGGGGCAGGGCTTGAACCCACCACCATCAGTATATGGGACCAGCACCCTACCAACCGAGCCACAGGCACTGCCCTAAGTCAGCATTTCTATGTATCAGTGTTACATAACTTTATAATTGTCCAAAGGCACCATGTTCTCTCTATATTTTCACACTTTTATACTTGCTGCACCCTCTGCCTCTTGCTTTTTCCCCAGCCCCTTGGCCTGTCTAATGCTCATTCATCTTCTAATCTAAGCTTAGAAATCACATCTAATAACTTCTATGCTGATGGTCACCAAAGATTTCTGATTGATTTCACTTGGGCAAAGCTTTATGACCCTCTTGAACTTAAATGTGGCCTCATGATTTGCTTTGGTCAATAAAACTTGAGTAGCTTTAAGAGAAGCAAAAGTCAAAAAAAGCCAGTGTAGGCCACCACATCCCCCTCCACTGCTGTTCTGGCTCTGCACAGGCCCCACGCTGAAGCCTCCAGCAGTCCAGATCTCCCATGGAACACAAAAATTAGGGCCCCCTTGACTACATTATCCAAGAAGAATAAGTAAGAAATAAATATGTATTAAACCACCCCAGATTTTGTTTATTCTGACCCATGTTCCTCATCTTCTCCCAGGCTAATTTAAATGCATTTATTTTAAATTTGTCTTCCCATAGAATGCAATGTTTTCCTTGATCAGCACTCAATGCACAGAATTCTCACTGCTCATTTAGCTGTCTGTCTCTGCCACATAACTATAAATCATCTGAGAACGGGGAATGCGTCTTATAATTTTTTTTAATATTTACTGCTTGCATAGAACCTGATACAAAATAGGCACTCAAAATTCTGCACTGATTTTTTTTCATTCTAAGAATTGAAAAGAACAGTTTGCTTTCTGTAATAAACACTTAATGCCCTCAAGAAACTTTTAAAAGATCCTCTATGTTCTGGCTGGAAAACAGAACACAGAAAAATGGAATGCTTTGTTCTTAAAAGGGAGATAGTTCAGGCATAAGTCCTTGAAGTCCTGACAGAAGATCATGTTCAGGGAGTTCTGGGAGAACCAAAAAGGAGCTGGAGCTAGAGAATAGGTTGTGCTTCCAAAATCAACTCCCTGGCCCTCCCAGGGATTCAGTGAGTCACCTGATACCTTTTACAAATTTTTTTGGTGTTTTAGGAACAAGGAACACTAAATGATATGCCACTCCCCTCAGGTCTAGCTGAAGACAAAGATCTTGTTTTTACTACTTTAGCCTCTGTCCTACCTGCTTTAAATCACTAGCTTCACCCCAAGGTTTCTCTTGAACTTGAATTTGATTAACCTTTGTCTCTACTTTTCTCAACATAGGAGAGAGTGTAGAGGGCTATCAAAATCCATTGTTCCACTGAAATGTGCGTCAACTGTAGTGGCCTAGGTATAGCCACACAACTGAATGTCACCAATGGAATATGAATGATTGTGATGCAGGTAACTTCCGTCCCACTTGCATAATAAAAAGATGCTTCTTTGGTTTGGGCTTTTTCTCTCTCTTTTCCTTCCACACCCATGGTATTAGCTTCAACCAAGGAGATAAGAGGGCACCCTAGGAGGTGGCAAAGCCACAAGATGAAAGGAGCCTGAGTCCCTGAATAACTTCATGGAGCAGGGATTCCCCCAACAACCTGGACTCTTCCCCCATGGGACTGTTGCGCTACAGAAGAATAAACTATGTTCTATAAGCTGCTAGCTTGGGCTCTCTTCTAGCTTGATCTTTCTCTACTAAAACAATGGTAATGGAGGAATGTAAGACATGGAAGTTGTAATTAACAACACAGGCAGCTGTGTTGTCAGAGTGTGTCTCATTTCCCCACTCTAGAAAGGGAAGAGGGACACTGAATGGTACATGAGCACTGTCATGAGACGCCAAGAATCTCAAGCGTCAGGTGGTATTCCTAGTCATAGCAAATCATCTTTTCTTGTTGCCTCTGACAGTAGAATTACTATTATTAATAACACAGGTTATTCTACTTCCATCTCAGACTTCAAAATGCTTGCTTTTATCTGTTATAATTCTTTCCAAAATGTTTAGAAAATTGCTTCCATTTGCCACTTTGTTGCATTTGCCTTCTTTTTAAGGATTGAGTTAATTGGGGGAGCATTCTTTGATAATCACCTTTTAAATTTCAAATGGAATAGTTTCCTATAATGATGCCTTTTTAATTTGAATGTCTAGATCAGAATAGGTAACTATAGCCACCTGCTTTTTTTTTGCTCTGCTTTGCTTTTTATTTTTTTATTTTTTTATTTTTTTGGTTTTAATCTTTACTTTCACCCCCGAGTCTCTTTCCTTTTCATTACAAAATTACTAAACAAACATGGACAGGAGAGGAGATCTTATTTCTTCATTGTAGTAAAATACATTTAACAAAACTTACCATCTAAACGCTTTTAACAAATCAGTGATATTGAATGTATTTATAACATTGTGCAACCATAATCATCATTGATCTCCATATCTCTTTTCATCTGATAAAACTGGAACTCTCTCTTAAACAACTCCCCATGCCCTTATCCCCTGACAACCAGCCTTCTACTTTTTGTCTACATGATTTTGACTGTTCTAACTATCCCATAAGTGGAATCATAAAGTTTTGGCTCTTGTGACTGGCTTATTTCATTTTGCATAATGTCCTCAAGATTCACCCATGTTGTAAGCATACATCAATGTTTTCCTTTCTGAAGACTGAATACTATTCTATGTATTTACTGTCTTTGTATTTACCCATTCATCTATTGACATTACTAACTTTATCTGTTTAGTCATATACTTCTTTTTTTTTTTTTTTTCTTGAGACAGAGCCTCAAGCTGTCACCCTGGATAGAGTGCTGTGGCATCACGGCTCACAGCAACCTCCAATTCCTGGGCTCAAGTGAGTCTCCTGCCTCTGCCTCCCAAGTAGCTGGGACCACAGGCGCCTGCCACAACGCCAGCCCATTTCTTGGTTGCAGCCGTCATTGTTGTTTGGCGGGCCCAGGCTAGATTTGAACCCGCCAGCTCAGGTGTACGTGGCTGGCACCTTAGCCCGCTGAGCCACAGACGCCGAGCCTAGTCATATACTTCTTAATGCCCTTTAACATTCTGCCTATTTATTTAGCAGGAAGAGTAGCTGCAGGCAGTGATCATCTGAACAAAAGCCCAATGTGACTCTCTGCCAAATATTCTTCCTGCTCTGGGCTAAGTCTCAGGACTGCACCGTTTGAAGAACCTGCTCATCAGACATTAACCATGAGTCATGCTCCTTTGTGGGTGGCAATATCTAATGCCCACACCTCCTTCTGACCACACACATTGCTGTACTGTAGCCCAGAAAACTGGACTTTCTCATCTCAGGTAGTTATTCAAAGGATGGCTAGCACCTATTAAATGTGTAAGTTAGGGAGAGCTACTCATTTCCAAGACCTGTAAGATCTTGGAATGTTATGCTGTATCTTCTCTGGTTAATATAACTATATCCAGAGTTCTAAATCCAAATGATGACAATAGGCATTGGCAGAGTCTTCCTTAGAGAGAATTCTTTCAAATTTCCAAACTTCTGGAAGATTTACTGTATGTGAGGCACTCTGACAGGTATCAGAGATTACAAAGAGTCCAATAAGACATGGATTTTCTCTTTAATAAATTTGTGATTGAGTTGGTGTGAAAACCAAATACAATAACAATTATAACACTGTGAAATATAATTTATTGAGAAATATCACGAGGAGGGATAGCTAGCTAGATCAGGGAAAGCGTTTGGGAGAGGGTGAGAGAAGATATTCCACCTTGGGACTGCTCAGCCCCCACCCCACAAGCCGAGTTCCTCTCTGAACCACATGACACTTAGTTCTATTACACACGGCCTACAGGAGCATTCCATGAAGCTAAGTGAATGAGGCCAGGCACAGATGGAGTGCCCTTCTGTAAAAAATCCATGGTCAGGAACAAAGGGATATGGATAAAAGAAATGACCAAAGAACATTATGAACTTGCCCCACCATCCTCATCCCCCCTCCCACACACACACATCCTGATCCACCCAGCCCTTGCTATGGACAACACAATACAAAAGAATACCACCCGCAACTCCAGCACAGTTAGCCCCGCATCCAGAAAGGAATACGAGAAGACACACAAGTGTGTTCAGGCTTTATTAGGCATCAGACCAAGACCTAGCTGGGAACAGGGCCTACACACCAGGGAGTCCCAGGCTTTCAGGGCAATGCTGGGCAACTTGGGGTCCATTCTGGCTTCTGAAAGCACAGACAAGCACTGATGGGAAAGGTCAGGTTGGCATTAGGACAGGGATAGGTGATGTTATAAGGGGGACTTTGAGGAAGGAAAGTGTGGAGGTGAAGCCTGCAGGAGAGGAGGTCAGATTAGGAAAAAGGGTGCCAATAAGGCCTTGAGAAGGAGAAAAGAGTAGAAAGAAACACAAATGAACAAAAAGGCTGGTGCCAAGCAGTAAAGGCAATCTGGCTATTCTCCAGGGCCTCAGGCAGCAGGCACAGTGCTGGCTCCACTGCCTGTGTCCTGGTATCACAGAACCTTATCTTTTGCCGACCCACACTGCCATCCTTCCAAACAAGGGGCCTTGGAGGAAGCGACAACACTTCATGTAGGCAGAGATCTTCTTCAGGCCCTAAGATGGGGGAAAAATAAGGCCAGAGCTCGGGTCTGCTGCCCATGATGGCTGCAGCAGCCCCACAGCAGGCACAGCAGTGCAGAGCCCTCACCACAGCCTTCCCTCATGGGCTCAAGTGCAAGAGCATCACCAGGTCTCCTAGGGTCCTGGTTCTGCTACCTACACTCTTCCAGACTCCTGTAACTAATGGCATCGGTACCTAAATAAGAGCTGCCACTGATAAAGACATTATAGCTGAGTGCTGTAAAATCCCCTAGCTACTACAATGTATGCTCAGAAAATCTGGCAACTACCCTACAAGATCAGTGCTATAGTGACCATTCCCCAGAAGGTACAAAGAGGTTCAGAAACTTCCTCACCTGAATACAGCTACTCCATGGGACAACAGTGAACACAGCCTGCCTCTTCCCCTTTGCAGCTAGGGGCTTTCTGCCAAATTCACCTCCTCCCACTCTCCCAAAGGAGGTCCTGTCACTCCCTGTCTACACATTCTCCTTTGTCACAGGGAGGATCTTGGCCGGTGTGGGTTTGCACACAGGGGAGGGACCTCGAGCAGTACAAAGGGGCTCAGAACAGGCCAGTGCAGCCTGCAGGGGAGCCCAGATCTCAGCCAGTGACTCAGCAAAACCAGAATGAAAGTGGAGAGGGGCCGTGGGCCAGCAAAAGGAAGGCCGGGCCAGGCTGAATCATTCCCTGTAAGCAGCAATGCCACACCTCTCCACCTGGTACCTGAGTCTAATCTCACTGTGCCCCAACCTACCTCACCTACAGCCCTGCTACAGCCAACCAGGCCAGATGGCACTCAGGTGTGCTGTGTAAGATTCCACCAGGACAAAGGACCTAGATAATTTCTGAAAGTTCAAGGAGATCCAGGGCTCCATGTTCCCAAAGGGCCAGGCTCCAGCAGGCCACAGGCTGCAGCCCTCAGCTGTCCTCCCCTCCTTTCTCCTCCCACTAACTCTTGCATAATCCCCAAGGCCACTCAGCCTGGCCAGAACCAGAGCTGATGAGAACCAGCTGAGACAGCAGCTCTCTTGAGTGGA
>CAUYON010082114.1:0-10090 GCA_963573935.1 Arctocebus calabarensis
AATATAATTACTGAAATCCACTGACTAAAAGAAAATCTTAAAAGTAGCCAGAGAAAATGGACATCAAAAGTACAGAGGTACAGATCAAGAAAATGCCATGAAGGCTATCTGTAACAGTATGATCAAAACATTTCTGAATGTATATGAATTGTGCCCTATGATTGCACCAATGTACAGAATTATGATTCAATAAAATTATAAAAAAAAAAGTACAGAGGGACAAAGATAATATTGACAGACTTCTCATTAGAAATTACGAAAACCAGAAGAAAATGGAGAGATACTTTTAAAGGGCAGAAAGAAAAAAAAAAACTGACAACCTATGAAGGAAAATAACTTTCAAAAAATGAACGTAGGGGCCACATACATCCAGGTTGACGGGTTCGGACCTGGCCTGGGACAGCTAAACAACAATGACAACTACAACAAGAAAATAGCCAGGCGTTGTGTCTGCAGTCTCAGTTACTCGGGAAGCTGAGCAAGAGAATTGCTTAAGCCCAAGAGTTTGAGGTTGCTGTGAGCTGTGACGCCATTGCATTCTACCAAGGGCAACATAGTGAGACTCTGCCTCAAAAAATAAAAAAAAAAAATTTTCTTCAAGCAGAAGTAAAATGATGTTAGTTAAAAACCAGGATATACCCAAAGAAATAAAATGCATGTAAATGATAAATATGAGGGTATATATAAAAGAGTTTCTCATTTTTTTGCCTTTTAAAAGATAACTTTATAACAAAAATAATAACCGTGTGTGGTGTTTATACAATGTATAGAAGTAAAATAATGTAAAAATACCACAAAGTTTGTGAAGCAGTGCATAGAAGTACAGATGTTCCTTGACCACAATGGGTTTATACCCTAATAAACCCATCATGAGTTAAGATATCATAAATTGAAAATGCATTTAGTGTACCTAATCTACCCAATATCATAGTTTAGTCTAGCCTACCTTAAGTGTGCTGCTGAAAACATTTACATTAGCCTACAGGCAGGTAAAATCATCTCACACAATGCCAATTTTATAATAACGTGTTGACTATCTCTTGTGATTTATTGACTACTGAAAATGAAAAATAGAATGGTTGTATGGGTTTTCAAAATACAATTTCTACTGAATGCATTTCACTTTTGCACCATTGTAAAGTTGAAAAATTGTAAGTTGAACCATCATACAAATATGAATTCTATTTTATCATAAGTCAAGTCAGTCATTATACCATCTGTATAATGATGTATAAAGATTATTTTATTATATACTAAGATTATTTAATTATATACTATATAATGATTATTTTATTATATACTAATCAGTATTCTATTATTTGAAAGCACACTACAATAAGTTAAAAAGTAGATATTGTAAACCAAGGGTGTCCAACTTTTTTTCTCCGCTGCACATCTAAAGAATAAGAGACAACATCATAGGCAACACATTAAATACACAAACACTAACAAAAGCTGATTAGCAAAAAAAAAGGTCTTTGGATACTTTTCATGGTGTCTTACACCACAGAGAAACAAAAGAAGTCCTCATAAAATTAGCATGTGGCATGAAGGACACAGGTTGGACACACCTGCAAACCTTAAAGAATAGAAAGTAATATAGCTAATATAAAGTAGAATCACAAAAATTTCTCAGTTAACATAAAAGACGCTGGGAAAGAGGGAAAAGGAAATAAAGAACAGATGGAAAAATTAGAAAACAAATACTAATATGATGGATTTATATTCTACAATACAAATATTTCCATAAAATTAGTGTAACTACTGAGTATGTAATGTAACTACTAAGTCAATGGTCTGGGTACTCCAGTTAAACTAAGTATATACTTGTTCTACAAAAACATCTACTTCAAATATAAAGACATAGATTATCAAAAGTGAAAAGATAGAACAAGATATGCCAGGAAAATACTAATTATAAGGAAGCTGGATAGCTCTTATTAATGTCAGATGAAGCAGATTTCAGACCCAGACAGATTCTAGGAATAAATACAGAAACTTCATTATGACAAAAGAATCAGTTCATCGAGAAGGCATAACAATTCCAAATATGAATGAACTCAGTAACAGAGCTTCAATATATAGGAAGCAAAAACTGATAAAAGTGAAGGGAAGAAAGACAAATTCACAATTATAATCAGAGACTTCCTCTTTCAGCAATTGCTATAACAAATAGCAGATCAGTAAATACATAAAACATTTGAAAAACACCATTACACCACCAACTTGATGTAATTTATCTTTATAGAATACTTTATCCAATAACAGCAGAATGCAGATGTCTTTCAGGTGCACTCAGAATATTCACCAAGATGTCCATATGCTGAGCCATAAAACATGCCTCAGTACATTTTAAAGATAGAAACCATACACAGTGTTCTCTGAACATGACAGATTTAAATCAGAAGTCAATAGTAAAATTATCATGAAAATCCACAAATACTTAGAAACTAGACAACATACTTCTAAATAATCCACAGTTCAATTAATAATCACAAAGAATATTAGAATATATTTGAATTGAATAAAAACGAAACTGAAAAAAATAAATAAAAACGAAATTGAATTTTTAGATGAAGCTAAAGCAGCACTTAAAGGGAAACTTATAGCTTTAAAAGCTTACAGTAGAACAGAAAATGGGTCCAAATTCAATGGTCTAAGATTTACTTAGAAACTAGAGGAAAAAAAATAAGTTAAATCCAAACTAAGAAGAAAGAAGAATATAATAATTTTTTAAAAATAAATAAATAAATACAAAACAGGTAAATAATAAACAAACTCAATTAATCTAAAAGCTGGGCTTTTTTTTTTTGAGACAGTCTCACTATGTCATCCTCATAAAAGGTTAATAATAATTGATAAACTTCTAGCAACAGTGCTCAATTAAAAAAAAGAAGACACCAATATCTGACATCAGGACTCTACAGCCACTAAAAGGATAGTAAGGAATAGTACAGACAAACTTATGTGAATAAATTCACAATTCAAATAAAATAAACATATTTCTATAAATACTCAAAGTACTAAAACTCACTTGAGGAGAAATTTTTTAAAACCTAAATTTACCTATATTTTGCTAATGAAATTGAATTTGTGTTTAAAACCCTCCTCACAAAGCTAACTCCAATCTCGGATACATTCTCTGATGAAGTCTACAAAATTTATAAGGAAGAAACAACACCAACCCTACAAAAACATTTTCATGGAATTGAGCAGCAGGAAGTCTTTCATAGCTCATTTTAAGAGGCCACCATCATCCAGATACCAAAGCCAAAAAATACATAAATAAAAGACAGTACAAACAGGGCGGCACCTGTGGCTCAGTCAGTAAGGCGCCGGCCCCATATACTGAGGGTGGTTGGTTCAAACCCAGGGCCTTGCCTTGCCTTCCCTCCCCTCCTCTTCCCCTTCCCTCCCCTACTCCTCCCCTTCCTTCCTTTCTTCCTTCCTTCCTTCTCTCTCTCTCTTGTTCTTTCTTTCCTTTTTTTTTTTTTTGAGAAAGTCTCACTTTGTCACCCTCAGTAGAGTGTTGTGCCATCATAGCTCAGGGCAACCTCAAAATCCTGGGCTCAAGCGATTCACTTGCTTCAGCCTCCCAAGTAGCTGGGACTACAGGTGCCTGCCACAATGCCCAGTGAGATGGAGTATCGCTCTTGCTCTGGTGGCCTTGAGCTCAGGCAAACCTGAGCTCGGCCTCCCAGAGTGCTAGGATTACATGTGTGAACCACCTTGCCTGGCCCGTGATTTTCTTAATAACATTTTCCTTTCTTTAGCTTACTTTATTGTAACAAAGCATATAATACATGTAACATACAAAATACGTGTTAATATGTAATAGTAAAGCTTCTGCTCAATAATAGGCTATTAGCAGAAAAGTTTTTAGGGAGTCAAAAATGATACATGTTAAATTAAGATGGAAATAAAATTTGTTAAATCTCTGGGATACAGCAAAAGCAATGCTAAAGGGACATTCATAGTATTAAATGCCTACATCAAAAAGACAAAAAGGAGACCAGCCAGAGCAAGAGGGATAGAAAAGCTAGCTGAGCATTGTGGCAGGTACCTGTAGTCTCAGTTACTTGGGAAGCTGAGGCAAGAGGATCACTTGAGCCCAGGAGTTTGAGGTTGTTGTGAGCTATGACACCAGGGTACTCTACTTGAGGTGACAGAGTGAGGCTGTCTCAAAATAAAAAAGACAAAAAGATCACAATTAACAACCTAATGACACATCGCAGGAACTAGAGAAACAAGAACACACCAAACCCAAGCTACAAAATATAAGAAATGACAAAGATCAGAGCCAAACTAAATAAAACAAAAAGAACAACATCAAAAAACCAAAGGATGAATGAAACGAAAGATAAACAAAGTTGATAAACCACTGGCTAGACTTAAGAAGAGAGAAAATTCAAATAAATTCAACCAGATATGAAAAAGGAGACATTACAGTTGGTACCACAGAAACACAAAAGATCATCTGAGGCTATTATGAACACCTCTATGCACATGAACTAGAAAATTTAGAAGAAATTAATAGATATTTGGAAAGGCACAACCTCTCAAAGTTGAATCAGGAAGAAATAGAATGCCTGAAAAGACCAATAATGAGTAGTGAAATTGAATCAGTAATATAAAAAAAAAAAAAAATTCCCAGCCACAGAAAAAGCCTAGGACCAGATGGATTTATAGCCAAATTCTATCAGTTCTACAAAGAAGAATCGGTATCTATCCTATTGAATTTGTTCCATAACACTGAGAAAGACAAAATCCTCCCTAAGTCATTCTACAAAGCCAGTATCACCCTGATACCAAGGCCAAGAAAGGATACAATAAAAAAAAAAATTGCAGACCAATATCCCTTGTAAACATAAATGCAAAAATCCTCAGCAAATACTAGCAAACCAAATCTATAACTAAAACAAAAAAAAAAAAAAAAAAGAATAATAAATTCACCATGCTGTAGTGGGTTTCACTTCAGGGATGCAAAGTGAAAGACCTCTACAATGAGAATTACAGAACACTGATGAAAGAAATTGTAGGTAAAACAAACAAGTGGAAACGCATTCCCTGCTCATGGATTACAAGAGCCAACATTGTTAAAATATCCAGACTGCCAAAATAATCTATAATGCAATTCCTATCAAATTCCAACATCATTTATCATAGAACTAGAAAAACAACCCTAAAATTCATATGGAACAAAAAAAGGAGCTTGGATATCTAAAGCAATCCTGACCAAAAGGAGCAAAAGTGATGGCATGACATTATCTGACTTCAAATTACACTACAAGGCAATAGTAATCAAAACATCACAGTGGCCATAAATCAATGGAACAGAATAGAGAATCCAGAAATAAGGCCAAATATCAATACCTACAACTAAATGATCTTTAACAAAGCAGACAAAAGCATACACGAGGAAAACGAAGATCTGTTCAATAAACAGGGTGAGAACATCGGATAGTCATATGCAGAAGAATAACACTTGATCCCTATGATCTCTTACCATATACAAAATTACCCCAAGAAGGATGAAAGACTTAAATATAAGGTCTGAAATCATTAGAAGAAAACCCATGAAAAACAATCTTTGATATTGGCCTAGGCAAAGTGTTTATGACTAAGACTTCAAAAGCAAATACAACAAAAACAATAATAAATAAATGGGACTTAATTAAACTAAAAAGCTCTGCACAGTAAAAGATATAATCAACAGAGTAAATAGACATCTTACAGAAAAGGAGAAAATATCTGCAAGCCATATAGCTGACAAAAGACTAATCCAGAATCTATAAGAAACTCAAGCAAATCAGCAAGAAAAAAAATAGCCCCATTAAAAAGTGGGCAAAAGAGGGCGGCGCCTGTGGCTCAGAGGAGTGGTGTGCTGGCCCCTTGTGCCAGAGGTGGCAGGTTCAAACCCAGCCCTGACCAAAAAAACTGCAGGAAAAACGAAAGTGGGCAAAAGACATGAACAGACATTTTTCAAAAGAAGAGAATCAAAGGGCCAACAAATATATGGAAACACACTAAATATCACTAATCATGGCTCAGCGCCCATAGTTCAGTGAGTAGGGCACCAGCCACGTGCACCAGGGTTGCAGTTTCAAGCCCAGCCTGGACCTGCTAAACAACAATGACGACTACAACCAAGAAATAGCTGGGTGTTGTGGCGGGCACCTGTAGTCCCTGCTACTCAGGAGGCTGAAGCAAGGAATCCCTTAAGCCCAGGAGTTTGAGGTTGTTGTGAACTGTGATGCCACGGCCCTCTACCAAGGGTGACATAGTAAGATACTGTCCCCCCCCCCCAAAAAAAATCACTAATCATTAGGGAAATGCAAATTAAAACCACAATGAGATATATAGCCTTACTCCTGTCAGAAAAGCCATTCATTATTAAGAAGTCAAAAACCGATAGGTGCTGGCACAGATGCAGTGGCAAGGGAATGCTTATACACTGTTGTGCGAATGTAAATTAGCACAATCTCTATGGAAAACAGCACTGAGATTTCTCAACAAACTTCAAGTAGGTCTGCCGCTCTAAGTTAGTCATTTTGTGATGCTGTAAAAGAAATACCTGATACTGGGTAATTTCTAAAGAAATGAGAAATGAGGTTTATTCGGCTCACTGTTCTGCAGACTGTACAAGAAGCGTGGCACCAGTGTCTGCTTCTAAGGAGAGCCTCAGGGAGCTTCTGATCAAGGCAGAAGGTAAAGGCAGGTGTGTCACATGGTGAGAGAAGGAAGGGGAGGTGCTGGGTTTTTTAAACAACCAGCTCTTGTGTGACCCAAGAAAGCAAGAATTCCCTCATTATTAAGGAGGGTACTGAGCCATTCATGAAAGAGCCACCCTCATGACCCAAACACCCTCCACCAGGCTCCGTGTTCAACAATGGGGGGTCAAATTTAAACATGAGAATCAAAGCGGGCAGACATAAAGCATTTCACATTCCATCCCCCAATCCCACTACGGGGGCTTTACCCAAAGGGAAAAAATATCATGTTATAGAAAAGACACCTGCACCCTTATGTTTACCACAGCACAATTCACAATTGCAAAGTTATGGAACCAACATAAGTACACACGAAGCGATGAATATGTACACACATATATACCCTATGTCTACATCCACACACATATGTATGCGTATTTATGTGCATGTGTACATGTGTGTGCATATCATGGAATACTACTCAGCCGTCAAAAAGAATGAAATAATGTCTTTTGCAACAACTTGGTTGGAACTGGAGACCATTCGTCTAAGTAACACAGAAACAAAAAACCAAATACTGCATGTTCTCCCTTATAAGTGGAAGCTAGACAATAAGTATGCAAGGTCATACAGAGTGACCAACAGACACTAGACACTGAGAAGTTGGAAAGTGGGAGAGGAGAGTGGGATGAAAACTAACCTGTTGGGTACAATGTATAGTATTCAAGTGATGAATGTATTTCAAACCTAGGCTGGGTGTAGCTGCTCACACCTGTAATTCTAGCACCTTGGGAGGCCAAAGTGAATTGCTTAAGGCCAGGAGTTTGACACCAGTCTGAGAAAGAGCAAGATCCTTTATCTATAACAAACAGAAAAATTAACTGGCTGTGGCGGTGCTTGTCTGTAGTCCCAGGTAGTTGGGAGGCTGAGGCAGGAGGTTTACTTGAGCTTTGATGATGCCACTGCACTCCATCCTGGGTGACAGAGTGAAACCCTGTCTCAAACAAACAAATAAAAGCTAGACTTCCCCACTATATAATTCAGCCATGTAACAAAAAAGTACTTGTACCCGCTAAATCTATTTACATTTTTTTATATGATGAGAATTCAAAGAAAAATTCATACACACACATTTCTGACTATGCAGGAGGTCAGCACCTCTAACCCCCTGGTAGTTCAAGGGTCAACTAATTCAATGAATTTAAATGAATTCAAAACTATGGTGAGATGTCCGTTCACACCTATAATTTTTTTTTTAAGGAAAATAAAAATTATTGGCAATGATGAGGAAAAACTGGAACCCTTATACACTGCTACTAGGAAAGTAAAATGTTAGAGTGTTATAGATTGAATGCATCTCCCAAAATTCCTAAGTTGGGAACTTAATCCTTAATGCAACTGTGTTGGTCGGTGGGGCCTAATGGGAGGAATTTAGGTCACAAGGGTTTTGCTATCATGAACAAATTAATGCTGTTATTTAAAGAGATTGAGTTGTGAGTTCGATCACTCCTCCCCTCCTGATAGGTAAGGAAGAGCACAAACAGGTGGCTAGGCAGGCAGAGGAAGTGGTTGAGGGTGAAGAGTGGGAATCAATCAGAATGCAGAAAAGAAATCACAATATCAAAGATCTGTGGCTAGAGACTTTCCCCTGGTCAGCACATGCACAATGAGGCACTCCAAGTGAACTTAACTGACCTGGGGTTCATTAACATTTAATCAGCGTTACATTTTTGAGCCCCAGTGGGATTCTTGTGCAGGATTCTTGGAAAATGCATGCATAGAATGGAAACTGTTATATAATCCCAACCTGTTAATCCCCCAAAGGCAGGAAATGGCAACCAATCCCATCCAAGAGAGGGGTGGGACAAAGCAGTACTCATATAAAAGATTGTATGTGCTAAGACTCTGGGGTCTTCTCCACTCACAGAGAGTGACCTGTCCCCCCCCTCTGAAACATACTTCCACTTTGCAATAAATGGTGCATGTGTGACATTGGTTTCTGTTTGTGATCACTCCATTATCGGCTCCACTCAGCATCAGTACTCATCCTTGATGCTGGGAACCGAGGACCGGGGAACATCAAAACAGACCTAACATTCATGCCCTTCTGCCTTCTCTCAAGGGAGGACACAGCATTCTCTGTGTGCACACCCCTCTGAGTTGACAGCAAGAAGGCCCTCATCGGTGTGGTCACCTTGATTTTGAACTTCACAGCCTCCCATACTGTGAGAAAATAGATTTCTTTTCTTTATAAATTACCCAGTCTTGGGTATGCTATTGTACCAGCACAAACTAAGTCATGGTACTGCTGCAAAAACAGCTTGGCAGTTCCTAAAAAGCAGTTATCCTATGACTTAGCAATTCCACTCATGGGTATCTACTCGAAAGAAATGACAACAGGTGTCCAAAAAAATAACTTATACATAAATATTTATAGCAGCATAATTCATAATAGCCAAATGGTAAAAATAGCCCAAATGCTCATCAATGGATGAATGAATAAAGAAAAATGTGGTATATCTATGCAATGGAATATTATTAAGCCTTTTTAAAAATGAGGTACCAATGCATGTACAACATGAATGGACTTTGAAAACATGCTAAGTGAAAGAAGCCAGAAACAAAGACCACATATTATAAGTCTGTGTATATAAAATATCCAGAATACGCAAATCCAAAAACAGCAGGTGGCTTCCAGGGGCTAGAGAAATGGGGGAATGGGAGGCAACTACTTAATGGGCATGGAATTTCCTCTTGAACTGATAAAGAAAAAAAGGTTCTGGATCTAGATGGAGTAATGGTTGCATAACATTGTGAACATACTTAATACTACTTAATTATATACCTTAAGTGTACAATTAACATGGTTAAAATGACAAATTATATGTTATGTGTATTTCCCCCCCAAAAAAAGTCAATATTGGGCAGCACCTGTGGCTCAAAGGAGTAGGGCGCTGGCCCTGTGTGCTGGAGGTGGCAGGTTCAAACCCTGCCCAAGCCAAAAGCTGAAAAACAAAAAACAATCAATATTGGTCATTACTTTAAGAGAATAAAAGGAAAAAGCACACATTATCTCAATAGATGTAAGAAAACCATTTGACAACTCACTATTTATTCACAATAAGAATTCTCGGCTTAGCGCCTGTGGCTCAACGGGCTAAGGCACCAGCCACGTACACCTGAGCTGGCGGGTTCAAATCCAGCCCAGGCCCACCAAACAACAATGACGGCTGCAACCAAAAAATGGCCGGGCGTTGTGGCAGGCGCCTGCAGTCCCAGGTACTTGGGAGGCAGAGGCAGGAGACTTGCTTGAGCCCAGGAGTTGGAGGTTGCTGTGAGCTGTGATGCCACAGCACTCTATCCAGGGTGACAGCTTGAGG